>CM065595.1:153671767-153696131 GCA_033119425.1 Bufotes viridis | reverse complement strand
CCCTACAGGAGCGAGTCCAGCGGGAGTTCTGTGGCGTCATCCGTGTAAGCCGAGACGAGCGCGCGGTGATAAATATCCTGATAAATGTCTGGGTGTAGCCGGGCCTCGCAGACGTGCACGCTGTGGAATGCTCCTCTAAACCCCCAGACCCAACCTGCGGGCGTCCTGCCTCATCCTGAGCCTTCGCTGTATGGGGAGTATTTCCACCCACGGAGGCGCACTCTCGCTGCTGCACGCGCTGTCATCTCGCGGAGGATTAGCGGCATTCCTGGCTGATTGCAGCACGCAGATTATCTCCTTGGAACAATGTTTTTGTTCCCTGCGCTGAGAAGTTACAGATTCCACAATTTACGCTCACGCTGCTAAAACGTAACTTATGACGATGCCGCTAAGCTCCTCCGAGAAACTAGGGGAGGCACAAGACAGTCGATGCCGCTTATCTGACAGTGTTGGACTGGGGTACCTAGGACCCACCAGTAAAATTTATTTTGGGGGCCCACCATACGCATACATTCAAATATAATAAATAATCTAACAAGGTTTTTATATGAACATAAGCTGGTTGAGGAGCCGTACATTAAATGTGTGTATGTAGTGCAGTAGGTCTGCTGTGTTATGTGCCACTTGTGCAGGAGGTGGGAGACTAGGGGCCCACCTTGCTCAGGGGCCCACCGGGGGATCCACCTGTACCCCTGTGGGCCAGTCCGAGCCTGCATCAGACCCCACACAAGACGGTCAATGTCAGGTGATGCCGCTTATCACACACACCCCACACAAAATTACCAATGCTGGGTGACGACGCTTATCAAACAGACCCCACACAAGATGGTCAATGACCGAGGCGACGCTTATCACACAGACCCCACACAAGACAGTCAATGACCGAGACGACACTTATCACACAGACCACACACACAAGACGCTCAATGTCAGGTGATGCCACTTATTACATAGACCCCACACAACATGGTCAATGCTGGGTGACGACGCTTATCAAACAGACCCCACACACAAAATGGTCAATGTCAGGTGATGCCACTTATCACATAGACCCCACACAAAATGACCAATGCTGGGTGACGCCGCATATCACACAGACCCCACACACAAGACGGTCAATGTCAGGTGATGCCACTTATCACATAGACCCCACACAAGATGGTCAATGTCAGGTGATGCCACTTATTACATAGACTCCACACAACATGGTCAATGCCGTGAGACGCCGCTTATCACACAGACCCCATATAAGATGGTCAATGGCGGATGACAACGTTTATCACACAGACGGTCAACATTGGGTGACGTCACTTATTGCACAGACCCCACTGATGGAATAAATCCTGTAACTTTCTAATAGAGTTCGGGGAAATTTATCAAACTAGTGTAAAGTAGAACTGGCTTCCACCTTTCACAGCTCCTTTTTTGAAAATGAAAGGAGAAATCTGATTGGTTGCTATGGACAAATAAGCCACTTTTCCTTTACACCAGTTTGATAAATCTCCCCCTTTGTGTGTCAATTCCTCACAAGATTCCTGCTTGCTGTCAGTGAATGGAAATGTTCATACCTCCCAACTTTTGAAAGGTACAAAGAGGGACAATATGTGCGGCGGGCGTATTATACCACGGCAAATTATTTAATACTAGGCCATGCCTCTAACTCCACTGAAAACATAACTCTACAGACCCAGTCCCACCCAGTCCCCTAAATGCCCCCACCTAGTAATTATTCCCCATTTTTGCCACCATACAGTAGTGATGCCCAGATATGCACGCCTCCCAAGTGTCGCTCTTTTTGACCCAAGTCCCTCTTTGATCCTTAAATGTCCCTCTTTTGGACCTGGGGAATTATTGCATAAATGTGCATTAATAAATTTACTAAATTGCTCCGTACTAAACTCTTTGGATGGTTTCTACCTGTATATTAGACCAGAACTTCATTATTTGGTGCAATTTTTACCTTAAATATTTACAATCCGATGATTTATCTGCTAATATTTAAATGGATATTAAAGTGCAAGAAAAAGCATGCCCCAGGGGCTCCACAATAACCGATCCCCGATGCTGCATTTCTGATGGAGTCAGTAATTATGCTTTGGGCAGAGTTAGAGGCGTGGCCTACTATGGAAAAAATTGACGCAATGCACACTGCAGATGTTGTCCCTCTTCGTGATTTTCAAAAGTTGGGAGGTATGGATATTTGCCCCCTTCGCAGTAGTTCTGCCCAGATATATGCCCCCCCCCCCCTTCACAGGAAATTTAAAAAAATATAATTAAAAAAAAAACAAACAAAAACAACAGTAAATAGTCACCTAGTTCCTCCGATGATCTGCGCTCCCCAGCAGCAGTAGTTATATTCTTGCACATAGAAGCAGTATTATAGTAGTTATATTCTTGTACATAGAAGGCAGTATTATAGTAGTTATATTCTTGTACATAGGATGGAGTATTATAGTAGTTATATTCTTGTACATAGGAGCAGTCCTATAGTAGTTATATTCTTGTACATAGGAGCAGTATTATAGTAGTTATATTCTTGTACATAGGAGCAGTATTATATTAGTTATATTCTTATACATAGGAGCAGTATTATAGTAGTTATATTCTTGTACATAGGAGCCGAATTATAGTAGTTATATTCTTGTACATAGAGGCAGTATTATAGTAGTTATATTCTTGTACATAGGAGGCAGTATTATAGTAGTTAAATTCTTGTACATAGGAGCAGTATTATAGTAGTTATATTCTGGTACATAGGAGGCAGTATTATAGTAGTTATATTCTTATACATAGGAGCAGTATTATAGTAGTTCTATTCTTGTACATAGGAGCAGTATTATAGCAGTTATAATTCTTGTACATAGGAGCAGTATTATAGTAGTTATATTCTTGTACATAGGAGGCAGTATTATAGTAGTTATATTCTTGTACATAGGAGGCAGTATTATAGTAGTTATATTCTTGTATACATAGGAGCAGTATTATAGTAGTTATATTCTTGTACATAGGAGGCAGTATTATAGTAGTTATATTCTTGTACATAGGGAGCAGTATTATAGTAGTTATATTCTTGTACATAGGAGCAGTATTATAGTAGTTATATTCTTTGTACATAGGAAGCAGTATTATAGTAGTTATATTCTTTGTACATAGGAGCAGTATTATAGTAGTTATATTCTTGTACATAGGAGCAGTATTATAGTAGTTATATTCTTTGTACATAGGAGCAGTATTATAGTAGTTATATTCCTGTACATAGGAGGCAGTATTATAGTAGTTAAATTCTTGTACATAGGAGCAGTATTATAGTAGTTATATTCTTGGTACATAGGAGCAGTATTATAGTAGTTATATTCTTATACATAGAGCAGCATTATAGTAGTTCTATTCTTGTACATAGGAGCAGTATTATAGTAGTTATATTCTTGTACATAGGAGCAGTATTATAGTAGTTATATTCTTGTACATAGGAGGCAGTATTATAGTAGTTATATTCTTGTACATAGGAGTAGTATTATAGTAGTTATATTCTTATACATAGGAGCAGTATTATAGTAGTTATATTCTTGTACATAGGAGGCAGTATTATAGTAGTTATATTCTTGTACATAGGAGGCAGTATTATAGTAGTTATATTCTTGTACATAGGAGCTGAATTATAGTAGTTATATTTTTGTACATAGAGGCAGTATTATAGTAGTTATATTCTTGTACATAGAGGCAGTATTATAGTAGTTATATTCTTGTACATAGAGGCAGTATTATAGTAGTTATATTCTTGTACATAGGAGCAGTATTATAGTAGTTATATTCTTGTACATAGAGGCAGTATTATAGTAGTTATATTCTTGTACACAGGAGCAGTATTATAGTAGTTATATTCTTGTACATAGGAGCAGTATTATAGTAGTTATATTCTTGTACATAGGAGCAGTATTATAGTAGTTATATTCTTGTACATAGGAGGCAGTATTATAGTAGCTATATTCTTGTACATAGGAGGCAGTATTATAGTAGTTATATTCTTGTACATAGGAGCAGTATTATAGTAGTTATATTCTTGTACATAGGAGCAGTATTATAGTGGTTATATTCTTGTACATGGGAGCAGTATTATAGTAGTTATATTCTTGTACATAGAAGCAGTATTCTAGTAGTTATATTCTTGTACATAGAAGCAGTATTATAGTAGTAATATTCTTGTACATAGGATGGAGTATTATAGTAGTTATATTCTTGTACATAGGAGCAGTCCTATAGTAGTTATATTCTTGTACATAGGAGCAGTATTATAGTAGTTATATTCTTGTACATAGGAGCAGTATTATAGTAGTTATATTCTTATACATAGGAGCAGTATTATAGTAGTTATATTCTTGTACATAGGAGCCGAATTATAGTAGTTATATTCTTGTACATAGAGGCAGTATTATAGTAGTTATATTCTTGTACATAGGAGGCAGTATTATAGTAGTTAAATTCTTGTACATAGGAGCAGTATTATAGTAGTTATATTCTGGTACATAGGAGGCAGTATTATAGTAGTTATATTCTTATACATAGGAGCAGTATTATAGTAGTTCTATTCTTGTACATAGGAGCAGTATTATAGTAGTTATATTCTTGTACATAGGAGCAGTATTATAGTAGTTATATTCTTGTACATAGGAGGCAGTATTATAGTAGTTATATTCTTGTACATAGGAGTAGTATTATAGTAGTTATATTCTTATACATAGGAGCAGTATTATAGTAGTTATATTCTTGTACATAGGAGGCAGTATTATAGTAGTTATATTCTTGTACATAGGAGGCAGTATTATAGTAGTTATATTCTTGTACATAGGAGCTGAATTATAGTAGTTATATTTTGTACAGTAGAGGCAGTATTATAGTAGTTATACCTGTGCGTAGAGGCAGTATTATAGGAGTTATATTCTTTGTACATAGAGGCAGTATTATAGTAGCTATGGTCTTCTTGTACATAGGAGCAGTACTATGCGTAGTTTATATTCTTGTACATAGAGGCAGTATTATAGTAGTTATATTCTTGCACACAGGAGCAGTGCATTTATAGTAGTTATATTCTTTGTACATAGGAGCGAAGAGCATTATAGTAGTTATATTCTTGTACATAGGAGCAGTATTATAGTAGTTATATTCTTGTACATAGGAGCAGTATTAGTAGTAGTTATATTCTTGTACATAGGAGGCAGTATTATAGTAGTTATATTCTTTGTACATAGGAGGCAGAGTATTATAGTAGTTATATTCTTGCACATAGGAGCAGAACATAGTAGTTATATTCTTGCACATAGGAGCAGTATTATAGTGGTTATATTCTGGTACATGGGAGCAGTATTTTCATAGTAGCTATATTCTTGCACATATGAAGCAGTATTCTAGTAGTTATATTCTTGCACATAGAAGCAGTATTATAGTAGTAATACTTTGTACATAGGATGGAGTATTATAGTAGTTGTATTCTTGTACATAGTGAGCAGACATTATAGTAGTTATATTCTTCTTGTACATAAGTGGCAGTATTATAGTAGTTGTATTCTTGAACATAGGAGCAGTATTATTATAGTAGTTATATTCCTGAACATAGGAGGCAGTATTACAGCAGTTAGCATTCCTATACACATGGCGCCTGTTGTGTTGAGTCCACTAGGACGCTCCGGCCTGCACTGCTCCTCCTACACAGCCCAGCAGTGTGGAGTGAGGCAGCTGAGCTGAATGGTGGGGAGTGGACTCACACCAAAGTCTGCGACCGTCTCGTTGCATCGGGAGGTATGAGAGTCTGAATCCTTCTCACAGATGAAAGCTGGTAGTCAACCGTGTCCAGGGGCCTAGAGAATTCTCTGAGTTAAAGGTTACTGCAGATGAGCTTCCACCTTCCTACGCACTGTGCCTGGGTTTACCCCTGGACTCAGCCCGGACATTTTCTACTTAAAAATATCTTTCTTTTAAGACTAAGTTTTATTTAAGTCTTTTTGTTTGTTTGTCTTTTTACAAAATAGATGAAACCATAGGAAACTGAAAGCGTCTAAACAAAACACAGACGGCATGAGAACAACCCTAGAGCCTAGAAAACTGCTCCTTATATGGGTGTCCTGTGTATGAAAAACACAGGAGGGGCTCCCTTCTGCCAGAGCTCCGAGGTGGATCACAGGGTAATCCACTGCTGGTGCATTACAGATGCAGTATCACACCAGTGGGCCTCTATAGAGGTAGGGCCTTGTGTAATGACAGGCTACCTACTGCCACCCAGCTTTCCAAGATACAGATATAACTGGCTGCTCAAGACTCTTGGAACTGCGAAGTCACCACCTGACTGACTGTGCGGACAAATATAATTTGCCAGAAGCAGGCACAACGGAGAGGCAGCCCTTCAGGACCTTAAAAAAGCTGGATAAGAACCCTCTGAAATAATTGGAAGGCAGATTTAATGATTCTCACCCAGCTTTTCTAGAAACAGATATAACTAAGAATCAGCTGGTCAGGACTCTGGGAAAGCTGAGTGTCAATCCCTAAGCTAGCTTTAATGGTAGACACAATGGCTGTTAACCATCTTTCTAAGAAACAGCTTTTCAGTAATCTAGGGTTAAAACCCCAGGAATGGTAATATTATTCATGGGTTTGTCTAGACACAAACATAACTAAGAGACAGCCGGTCAGGACTCTGGGAAAGTTGGCTACATTTGTGTCCTCTTCCTTGCAGATGTCCCCCAGGTGTTCACCTATCCTGCGACGGAACTCGCGTGTGGTTTTTCCCACGTATTGAATTCCACATATGCATGTCGCAAGATAGTACGCACACCCGAGTGATCTGCAGTTAATGGAAACACCGGATTTGTATACAGCTTTAGATGTAATCGTGCTAGTGAAAAACATTCCCTGTTTTGATAGAACGACAGGGCAATGCATCCACTGCACCGATATGTGCCAGTGCTGGGATCCGTTAGCCAAGTAGTTTGTGTATTCTCCTGAAAAAGGCTAAGCACAAGTCGATCTTTTAGGTTTTTGCCCCGACGGTAAGTAACAGATGGTTTATCCGCAATGTACTCAGTTAGCATCTGTCCATCTTCAAGATGCCCCAGTATTTCTGGGGTAGTATGTAATATTTGAGTATTTGCCCCATCAAAGCTGCAATAGGCGAATCAGGTTTACCCCATCAACCTTGTCCCTCGGGTTAAGGAGAGAGATTTCTCGCATTGTTTGCCTGTTGCATGCTGGTGCCATACTTCTCGCGCTGGTATCCCTGTTCAGGAATCTATTTTTGAAGGTCCCGAGCCTTTCACAAAAATCCGGCAAAGAGGAGCAATTTCTATGGACCCGAGATACTGTCCCCTGGGAATGCTCCCTTTGAGGGGGCAGGATGACAACTGTTCCAGTGCAGTAAACTGTTTGTGGCAGTGTCCTTACGGTGCAGGCTAGTATTGATCTGACCCTGTTCCGTTTAGAGATCACCAAATCGAGAAACGTGATCCTATTCGACTAATTTCATAGGTGAAATGTAGGCCACACTTGTCTCACATTGAGCGACCGGACAAATTCCTTAAAATCAGATTCAGATCCTGCCCAAAACACCAAAATGTCGTCTATAAATCTGAGCCACAATGTGACACTGGAGAACCACTTCTGGTTCTGTTCACCGCACATCGACTTCCCTCTCCCACCAGCCCAGGTAGAGGTTGGCATAAGATGGCGCACAGGGCTCCCCATGGCCACTCCCTGAGCTGGCGGAAGAGGAAGCGGTTGAACGTGAACACATTGTGGCTCAGGACGAAATTGAGTAATGTAACTACAAACTCATTGTGCTGATGGAACTCACTGCCTCTCTGTTCCAAAAAATACCGTACTGCACTGGTGCCACCCTCGTGGGGAATGGAGCTATATAGAGCCTCCACATCGAGGCTGGCCAGCATAACTCCATCCTCGACGTGGAGGCCGTCCAATTTGTTTACGACCTCCATTGAGTCCCTTACATATGAAGGTAGGGATACGACAAATGGCTTGAGAATAATTTCGACATAGTTACTGACCTCTTGTGTCAGACTATTTGTCCCTGATACAATTGGCCTGCCTTTTAGAGGGGAGAGCCCCTTATGTATCTTAGGGAGGCTATAAAAACAGGCCAACTGTGGGTATCTGGGGAGCAGGGCCATATACTCACATTCCCTTCACCTACATATGAGGGAACTGCTGTCTACTTCTGTATGGTTTTTTGATTCTACTAATAACTTTTAAAACATCTGGAGATCAATCAGCCCAGATGGCCATACAGAGTATATGTGTATTACTCATAACCCTTCCTCTTATTCTGTTTGTGCCCCCTGTACGAACCTGCCACATAAATCCCTTTATATCTTCATAGGAAAGGGAGCGATACTTAGTCTGTGCCAGGCGGCGTCGGCGTTGCCATGGCAGGCAGCGCACAGTCGGCCCCCCACTGGCCAGCAGCGTCTCCCGGATCCGCCTCCTTGGGGTGTGGCTTCGGCTATTTGAAGCGGCGTTCGGCGCGGCCGCTTCACGGCCATTCTAGCGCCGAATGACGCCGCCACTCTGTACTAGTGTGACAGCGTCCAGGCAGGACCTCTTCTAATTCTATTATTATCGGCTCCTGATGATTCAAACTATTGAAGAAACGCGTTGAGCGTATATTCCAATACAGGGAGTCCAGCCTTTTTGTGTTAGGGCAAACAGGGGCATATATATGCTTCACTGGTGGTGCCGTGTTTAATGGAGGGGGGTTGGTCGGCAAGGACAGAAGCCTAAGTGCTGGCGGCCAACTCCGATACCTCTCCAAATTCACCGACCCCCAGTTTTCTGAAGCTGCAAATCAGAAGTGTTGCTATACCTGCCACTTCTGGCCCTTATAGCACCTGTTGTGCTGACTGTACCCTAACTGGTATCAGCACGGGTCTCACCCGCACCTAAAACTCCTGCTCTCGGAGTGTGGGTTGAATGAGGACGTGCTAGTGTGTGCGTTTTTCACTAAGTAACATTGTGGGCTAAATAACGCCGCAGTAGGCTTAAGTTTTGAGACACGCATGAATTATTGTGAGCAATTGTAACACTCCAGCATTTCATTTTAATACTACTTTTAATAAAGGTTAAGTTTTAGCGTTCCAGACATTTTCAGTGATAAGAGCAATTGGACGCGATATTCTATAGCATCATTACTTGCAGTGACTTCATATTCTTGTACATAGGAGCAGTATTATAGTAGTTATATTCATGTACATAGGAGGCAGCATTATAGTAGTTATATTCTTGTACATAGGAGGCAGTATTATAGTAGTTATATTCTTGTACATAGGGGCAGTATTATAGTAGTTATATTCTTGTACATAGGAGCAGTATTATAGTAGTTATATTCTTGTACATAGGGGCAGTATTATAGTAGTTATATTCTTGTACATAGGAGGCAGTATTATAGCAGTTATATTCTTGCACATAGGAGCAGTATTATAGTAGTTATATTCCTGTACATAGGAGGCATTATTATAGTAGTTATATTCTTTTATCTGGTCGCCTTTCTGAGTCACAATAACCTCTTTCCCCTCTAATCTAAGCCGACAGTGTGACTGCAATTAATAGTAAGAAAGAATTGGCTCAGTGTCTACAGTCTTCTAAAAGAAAGTTTCACTTGTCATCCTGGTGACTTTACCGTCACACACTGTACAAACACAGGGACAATTCACAAGAACAATGGAAAATGAATTGACCTTTCAGTTCATTTGTTGGGTAAATCCTGGGAACAAGGAAAATATCCACTTTGACGTTGTTATAGAGTAAAATTCATTCCAAATCTGTATAACATGATATTTATTAGTAACACAATGTGCTATTCAAACTCATTTCAAGTGGAAAGGGTTGTGCACTTTAGCTTTTGCGCACTGTGCAAGTCATTCCTCACTGAAACCAAGTTAGATTTGTTACCTCCTGAAAATGTATAAAGTGAGTAAAACATGTGGTGTCGGGGGCGTCTCAAAGTACCAGATTATGAAATACCCCAGAACCAGAGGAAGTTACCATACACAGTACAGTAATTAGTCTCATCTGGTCGTATAGTAGTGCGGAGCCAAATCCAATGCCTTCATAGACAATTCCAGAACAGTTTACAGTGCATGAGCTGCCAGGGAAAGGCTAATGGCAGGCAGGGACGTTGTGGGTATGAATGGCTGGTAGCGGCATTAAGACTAGTGTAGTGGGGTCCAGCAGTAAGAGTCCAGACAGCAGCTCCAAATTAACAGTGAGTAGTCCGATGCCCACCACCTGTCACTGCTGAGACAGTGCCCTGCTGCCATTGATACCAACTTTCCAGAATTAGTGGAAGGTTTATTTTCTTTCTCACATAAGGCCTGACTGTAAAGATCTATCAACGACCCCGGGATAGCTGGGGCACCCCATTACCACAGACCCAAGACACGGTTACTATTGTAAGAGCCAGATGAAGCCATTTTTAGTGTCATATTATCTGTAGTAACGTGCCACATTAAGTGCCAGGGGAATATACTATCACCAAAGCCTGAAAGCCCCATAACCAATCCCAGAGATTTCTATGGCCAATGCCAGAGTAACACCAGTAATGGATGTGGGGGGTTAGCTCTGGTCTCGAGGATCGTTCACATACAGATAGTCGTCCACCGCAGCTTTAGGGGCCAAAACATCGCTTTATTGTCCCAGCATCAACATAAATAAATGAAATTCAAAACAAACACCTGCCCGGCTGGGCTCTAACTTAACACAGTGTGTCCCTGACTCACCTAAGACACTGTTCACACACACGGCACCCATGCGGCTTTCCCAGCCCAATGTCCATCAGCCTCCTGGCTGTTACCTCACTGGTGTCTTTTGGGGGATTGTGGTCCAGTCGTCCGCCCGACGCTGACCATGCGACCCTTATCCCTAGGCGTCGCGGGACCCCCCCAAACTTCAGGCTACTCCCAGCCTTGTGGTCTCTCAGCGCTCCCAGATGAAACCACACACAGAACCACTCCAGGCTTCTGTACCTCACAGGACACTGCTACACAAAAACACCCTCTCCCAGAGTGCCACACCTTGTCCAGCAGCAGGACTAAATAGACATGGACCTGTCCAAAACCCCGGACTGGAGCATGGGGAACAGGCACCCACCCAGCACATTGCCTGTTCCCAGTAAAAGCCCGCCCTGGAACTGGCTGAGCCAGCTATACTAATACTATACTTGGGCTTTCACTCCACCAAGGCCAGGCACCTTGGTGACACGCTCTCGGTGCAAACAGCCCTGTCTGACGGCCTCCCTGGGGTTTCACTGCACACCCCAGTGTTCACATTGCCACATGGAGAATAGATGGTAAAGGGGAACTCTGGCATTGGTCATGGCGGGGCACTTTGGCACTGACAACTGCACATTCTTGCATTGGAAATAGGGCACTCTAGCTCTGGTCATTGGCATTCTGGTACTGGGACACTCTGGTTCTGATGTTAGAAGCCTCCTCTCTGGAAATGGGGCACTATGGTCCTAATAATGGGTCGCTCTAATAGTTGGGTACCCTGGCACCAATAATGTGGCACTCTTGTACTGTTAATAGGGAATTCTGAACGTGAAAATGCGGCCCTGGCTCCAGTAATTAGTCAGTCTAGGACTGGTCATGAGACAATAAGCCCAACTGAACATGTCTGAGTGCCCCATTACCAGAGAAAGGGTTTCCGTATCAACCACAGTGTCCCAGTAGCAAAGTGCAAAATTTTCTTATGAGAGGCCGAGCACCGCAGTTTTAAAAAACACTCATAAACAGTGCCATCAAAAAAGTGCCCCCTAAACAGTGCCAGCCAGAGAGGGCCCTGTCTATGGGGCACTCTCTAGCCGGCCCTGTTTATGGTGCACTCTCTCACTCTCTGGCCGGCCCTGTCTATCGGGCACTCTCTAGCCGACCCTGTCTATGGGGCACTCTCTGGCCGGCCCTGTCTATGGGGCACTCTCTGGCCGGCCCTGTCTATGGGGCACTCTCTGGCCGGCCCTGTCTATGGGGCACTCTCTGGCCGGCCCTGTCTATGGGGCACTCTCTGGCCGGCCCTGTCTATGGGGCACTCTCTGGCCGGCCCTGTCTATGGGGCACTCTCTGGCCGGCCCTGTCTATGGGGCACTCTCTGGCCGGCCCTGTCTATGGGGCACTCTCTGGCCGGCCCTGTCTATGGGAGCACTCTCTGGCCGGCCCTGTCTATGGGGCACTCTCTGGCCGGCCCTGTCTATGGGGCACTCTCTGGCCGGCCCTGTCCATGGGGCACTCTCTGGCCGGCCCTGTCTATGGGGCACTCTCTGGCCTGGCCCTGTCTATGGGGCACTCTCTGGCCGGCCCTGTCTATAGGGCACCCTCTGGCCGGCCCTGTCTATGGGGCACTCTCTGGCCGGCCCTGTCTATGGGGCACTCTCTGGCCGGCCCTGTCTATGGGGCACTCTCTGGCCGGCCCTGTCTATGGGGCACTCTCTCACTCTCTGGCTGGCCCTGTTTATAGGACACTCTCTGGCTGACACTATTTATCGGGCACTCTCTGGTCGGCCCTGTCTATGGGGGCACTCTCTGGCCGGCCCTGTTTATGGTGCACTCTCTCACTCTCTGGCCGGCCCTGTTTATGGGGCACTCTCTGGCCGGCCTGTTTATGGGGCACTCTCTGGCAAGCCCTGTATATGGGGCACTCTCTGGCTGACACTATTTATCGGGCACTCTCTGGCTTACACTGTTTATGAACTACTTTATGGCTGGCACATTTTATAAGGTACTCTCTGGCTGGCACACAATTCGTTGCCCCTGCTATAAACAGTTCCAGCAAGTGCCCCATAAAAACAGTGCCAGCCAGAGAGTCGCCCCCCCCCCCCCCAAAAAAAAAAAGCCAGCCAGAGAGTGCCCATAAGCAGTGCAACTTAGAGAGCTCAATATAAACAGTTTCAACCAGAGAGTGTCCCATAAGAAGTGCCAGCAGAAAAGTGCCACATAAACAGTACCAGACAAAGAGAGACCCATAAGTCAGAGTGCCCCATAAAGAATACAAGCCAGAGAGTGTCACATAAACAGTGTCAGGAAAAAGTGCCCCATAAACTGTGCCAGCTGACCATTTTAAAGAAACAATTATTTATCCAAACTTGTATACTACTGACGACATTACATATTGCTGATTATCATCCTGTTGCAGATAGCTGTAATGAGCCCATCATCTTCCTCCTCCTCTCTGCTCTTCAGGAGGAAAGGACGACGGTGCCAAAAAATGTAACATCTTTTAACTGTATCTGCTGACATCATTAACAAGAAACCATGACAACATGGGAGAAACGTCACCATGGGAACGCAATCTGCGTCATCTGTGCACAATTATAACAGAGAGTCCCCTGTTTACATCTGACAATTATTAGGATACATAGGTCAGTTAACCCTTCAGTCACCAGAAACTTTAAATAATCAGCAGAACAGAGAATGTGAACCATGAAACAAAGTCCACAATCTATAGAAAGAAAGAGAAAAATTATATCTTCTACAGATCATTAAATCTTGTGATTTTACTCATAGTTATATTCTTGTACATAGGATCAGTAATATAGTAGTTATATTCTTGTACATAGGAGGCAGTATTATAGTAGTTATATTCTTGTACATAGGAGCAGTATGATAGTAGTTATATTCTTGTACATAGGAGCAGTATTATAGTAGTTATATTCTTGTACATAGGAGCAGTATTATAGTAGTTATATTCTTGTACATAGAAGCAGTATTATAGTAGTTATATTTTTGTACATAGAAGCAGTATTATAGTAGTTATATTCCTGTACATAGGAGCAGTATGATAGTAGTTATATTCTTGTACATAGGAGCAGTATTATAGTAGTTATATTCCTGTACATAGGAGCAGTATTATAGTAGTTATATTCTTGTACATAGGAGCAGTATTATAGTAGTTATATTCCTGTACATAGGAGCAGTATTATAGTTAGGGATGTCCCGATACCGATACTAGTATCGGTATCGGGACCGATACCGGCATTTTCACGAGTACTCGTACTCGTAAAAATGCCGCCGATACCACTGCCGATACCGGAAGTTCCGGTTCGGCAGCGGCTATATTGTCTTTCATTAACCCTAACTTACTGTGCCCGTGATTACTAACTACTATGCGCAGTCCCTCCATGCTCCTGCCCGCGCGCCTTCTGTAATCATAAAGTGGGCGGAGCGGGCAGGCATGACATGAAGCGCATGGAGGAATCGGGCAGCTTGAGCTCTCAGTTCCTCCATGCGCCTCATGTCCCGCCTGCCCGCTCCGCCCACTTTATGATTACAGAAGGCGCGGGGCAGGAGCATGGAGGGACTGCGCATTAATAGTTAGTAATCACGGGCACAGTAAGTTAGGGTTAATGAAAGACAATATAGCCGCTGCGTGGGCCGGTGTATGAGTCAAGCTGCACCGGCCCCGACACTAATGGGGATCTGTGGATGACATGTATATAGCATAAGATGCTATATATGTGTCATCCACATAGCCCCTAACAGTGTCATCCACAGATCCCCCATTACAGCCTCATCCACAGATCCCCCATTACAGCCTCATCCACAGATCCCCCCCCATAACAGTGATGTCCACAGGTGTCCCCCCCATAACAGTGATGTCCACAGGTCCCCCCATAACAGTGATGTCCACAGGTTCCCCCATAACAGTGATGTCCACAGGTTCCCCCCATAACAGTGATGTCCACAGGTTCCCCCCATAACAGTAATGTCCACAGGTTCCCCCCATAACAGTAATGTCCACAGGTTCCCCCCATAACAGTAATGTCCACAGGTTCCCCCCCATAACAGTAATGTCCACAGGTCCCCCCTCCCCCCATAACGGTGACGTCCACAGGTCCCCCCTCCCCCCATAACGGTGACGTCCACAGGTCCCCCCTCCCCCCATAACGGTGACGTCCACAGGTCCCCCCCATAACAGTGTGTTATCCACAGATCCCCCATAACAGTGCGTCATCCACAGATCCCCATAACAGTGCGCCATCCACAGATCCCCCATAACACTGTGTTATCCACAGATCCCCCATAACAGTGCGTCATCCACAGATCCCCCATAACAGTGTGTCCTCCACAGATCCCCCAAAACAGATCCCCTGGAGGCACATTGGTTTGAAAACACTATTATATTCCCATTTATTAATTTATTAACACTTGTACAAAGGAAAAGAAAAGCAGTTATTCATAGCAACCAAATTCCAGCTTTAATTTTTTTCATTGCTATCAGTAACTGCGGGGCTGTTTATACGAGGTATCGGTAATTGGTATCGGCGAGTACTTAAATAAAAGTATCGGTACTCGTACTCGGTCTTAAAAAAATGGTATCGGGACATCCCTAATTATAGTAGTTATATTCTTATACATAGGAGCAGTATTATAGTAGTTATATTCTTGTATATATGAGCAGTATTATAGTAGATATATTCTTGTACATAGGAGCAGTATTATAGTAGTTATATTCTTGTACATAGGAGCAGTATTATAGTAGTTATATTCTTCTACATAGGAGGCAGTATTAGGCCTCTTTCAGACGGGCGTTGCGGGTGCACTCCGTCAAACAGTGCGGGTGCGTTGCGGGAATTGCCGCGATTTTTCCCTGCGAGTGCAAAGCGCTGTCATGCGTTTTGCACGCGCGGGAGAAAAATCGGCACTTTTGGTACCCAGACCCGAACCTGCACTTCTTCACAGAAGTGCATGTTTGGGTCAGAAATTACTCGCTGGTATTATTTCACATTATAACATAGTTATAATGTAAAAATAATACCCTTGGCCATCTCCTAATGTTGAACCCGTGCAGAATGGGTTAAAAATAATAAACTAATCATAACTTACCTGGTCCATTTGATCGCGAGCCCGGCCTCCTCTCCGTTAGCTTGAAAGATGTAAAGGACCTGTAATGATGTCACAGCATCACATGGCCCATCACCTGCCCATCACTATGGTGATGGAGCATGTGATTGGTCCATGTGACACGTGACATCATCCAAGGTCCTTAAGCACTATCCTCAGCCTGAGGATAGTGATTATGACCTTGGATGATGTCACATGGTCACATGGACCATCACATGCTCCATCACCATAGTGATGGAGCAGGTGATTGGGCCATGTGATGTGACGTCATCACAGGTCCTTTAGATCATCGATGCTGCAGGAAAGGAGGACAGATCGCGACTCACGCGATCAAGTGGCTAAGGTAAGTTAACTTTTATTATTTTTAACCCCTTCCTCATCATTTAACAATGCATTCTTTATTAAGAATGCTATTATTTCCCTTATAACCATGTTATAAGGGGAAATAATAGAGATTGGGTCCCGTTGTTAAGCAACAATGCGGAAAATCGCAACGCATCCGCACTTGGTTGCGGATGCTTGCGATTTTCCCGCATCCCCATTCACTTCTATGGGGCCTGCGTTGCGTGAAAAATGCAGAATATAGAACATGCTGCGATTTTCACGCAACGCAGAAGTGATGCGTGAAAATCACTGCTCATGTGCACAGCCCCATAGAAATGAATGGGTCCGGATTCAGTGCGGGTGCAATGCGTCCTCCTCACGCATTGTACCCGCGCGGAAAACTCGCCCGTGTGAAAGGGGCCTTATAGTAGTTATATTCTTGTACATAGTAGGCAGTATTATAGTAGTTATATTCTTGTACATAGGAGCAGTATTATAGTAGTTATATTCTTGTACATAGGAGCAGTATTATAGTAGTTATATTCCTGTACATAGGAGCAGTATTATAGTAGTTCTATTCTTGTACATAGGAGCAGTATTATAGTAGTTATATTCCTGTACATAGGAGCAGTATTATAGTAGTTATATTCCTGTACATAGGAGGCAGTACTATAGTAGTTATATTCTTGTATATATGAGCAGTATTATAGTAGTTATATTCTTGTACATAGGAGCAGTATTATAGTAGTTATATTCTTGTACATAGGAGCAGTATTATAGTAGCTATATTCTTGTACATAGGAGCAGTATTATAGTAGTTATATTCTTGTACATAGGAGCAGTATTATAGTAGTTATATCCTTGTACATAGGAGGCAGTATTATAGTAGTTATATTCTTGTACATAGGAGCTGTATTATAGTAGTTATATTCTTGTACATAGGAGCAGTATTATAGTAGTTATATTCTTGTACAAAGGAGCAGTATTATAGTAGTTATATTCTTGTACATAGGAGCAGTATTATAGTAGTTATATTCTTGTATATATGAGCAGTATTATAATAGTTATATTCTTGTATATATGAGCAGTATTATAGTAGTTATATTCTTGTACATAGGAGCAGTATTATAGTAGTTATATTCTTGTATAGAGGAGTTATTCTTCATGAGGCATGAAGTCTAGTAAAAGAGAAAAGTAAAGTAGTTGTTGTTACTTTTCTAAAGAGTCTTTAAATCAACTCCAAAAATAGTGCTTTTATTTAGCAGTGGTCTCTTACTTTAACTTTATTTTGTTAATGGTATAAAGCCTGTTGGCATATCTACCCTATTCTCAGTTCTCCACTTTTACTCTGGTGTAAACTTGTGCAGCAGATGAAGCAGAGTCTGCAGCCGGATGGTAGGTGAATCATATTCAATAGCAGAGATGAGGGCGTCCTCTTGTGGTGAAGAATTTATGAAATCGATGGCCTAGACTAGAGCCTGAGGATTATGTTCTAGGGATGTGGGATGCAGCAGAATTCGGTCTATTCCCCTCTGCTATCAGCCAGAAGGTTGGAAATTAATATGGCTTCACTTTCATTTGCCAAAGCGTTAAAACAGATTGCTTAGGTGCACTACACAAACATATACGTGAAGAAGACAGGGTGTAGCAGGGTGCAGCAGAACCCTGAGGCCGCAGCAGCACCCTGAGGCCCTACTACATATGATAATGATGACTGCACATACAGATATACATAGAGATGAAGCACCCCTATTGTTACCCGCTCATCCTAGAACCTCAGACATTTGCCACCTTGCTGCCCGCACAATGCCTCTATTGTTGGAGAATTATGACCTGAGATCAGAGAACTGCACGAACAAAACGCACAAAGATATTCCAGCTTCACCCACTGCATGCAAGAGGAGGCCTGCCCAATATATAAACCTCTCTCTTCTATGCCAGGGACCAGCCCCTCACACAGCGACTCCACACAACTGCACATTTACAAGTTTTTGAAAAAAATCGACAGTATAGGAAGTAAAAAATAAATTTAAAATTATGTTTCTCCGATTTATTTTTATTTATTTTGATGGCAGGGCCGTTTAAACACAAGAACAGTGTAAAAAAAAAAATCATGAGCTCGCTGTCAGACAGACGACGGTTGCACATATGCATGTCAGCATACCGCAAAAAGGTATGGAATACCGTAGTATGCTACATTATTCCATACAACAAAATCCAGTACCCCAATATAAATACAGACATAAACCGAGTGTCAGAGGATCTTTGGTGGGCCCAAGCTCTGGCAATTATGGACCCCTAGTAAAACAGAGTCTTAGGGCTCTTTCACATGAGCAGATGTCGCGCTGGAAACTGGCCATGCGTGAAAGAGAGCCAAGACCGTTCGGACAGCAGAGACACTGAGCATTAACATGATTGATAATGCTCCGTGCCTCTCTGTATTTTTTTTACTGCAAAGTGAGATAAAGTTGTCACTGTGATTTTGTAGTAAAAAGGTCACAGAGAGGCACAAAGCATTATCAATCATGTCACTGCTCCGTGTCTCTGCTGTCCAGAACGGGGCTTGGCACTCTTTCACGCAGCGGATTACCCACACGACATCCACTCGTGTGAAAGAGCCCTTATGGTCCTATATGCACAAGAGTGTGGGCCCTCAAAATAATTTCCTCTGTTGCTCTGTTGTTCTCATTTCTGCAATGTCACCCTGATGTAAACACAGCTGTAAAAAAAAAAATCCCACCCCGGGACCTGATGTCAGTGGGTCCATTGCAATCTGCCCTTTAGTTCATGTGGATCACTTTTTAGCAACTATCAGATTTGCCTTTACTGTTAATACCAACAGGAGGAACGGTCTCTTTAGATCGTAGGCTGTGAATATAATTCCAGAACTTAAGTGAATACTGAAACCAAGTAAGAGCATAAAAATGTAGATTTATATGGTCATTCGGGGTCTGTATAGTAGTTTAGTATATAGTACGTAAATATCAGACTTCTGGCCTCAATTCGCTGGCTGCAGGCTTGCTGAAATAAGATCTATAGGTAGCAGTTTTACACAAATGGTCACCACCACTACAAACTTTTTGCAATGACAATGGCAAGGACTATTGGCATTTTTAACATCTGCTTAAAGGGATTGTCCACATTTGCAGGGAAGAAAATGTCCCTCTATGAGCCATAGAGCAAAGATGCTAAGATGGGGAACCCCACAGTTTCTATTCAGCTTTGCAGCAGGTGGAACGTGTAAGGGCCAAATGGCTCCCCAGTTCAATGTAGCAAGAAGCTTAGCAATCAACTCATTTGGGATCACCTTAGTCCAAGGTGGACAGCGCCTTTAACTCTGGGTAAATGAGCTTTATTAAAACCAATCTCTCAACCATCGGGCGCTGAGCCACAAAACACTGGGAAGAAAACTCCTCATGATAAGAAACATATAAAGCCAAAATGTATCACTTTTGATCTCTACAAAACTGACAGTTCAAAGAGCAAAACTCCGCTCCATCTTCTAGAATGGAGGGATAGTCATCGTTAGAGTTGATTCCAGGGGAATCTCATCATCCTCCACGGGTCACGTCCATGCGTTGCTGGAACTGCATGCATTCACAATGGTCATAATACAGCACTATGCAAAAGTCCAAAAGAAACAAGATGGATGTTGAAATTATATGAACGGATCTGGCTCTGATAAATATGAATATCCTCAAGAACCAATTTACACTGCAGCAAATAAGAATCAACTGCAGAAAAATACCGGACACGAATGTCGCTAACGAATATCTCCCTCGTGTCTCTGAATGCCGAATATAAGATATCGCTCTTATAATACTGCCCCATATGTAAAAGAACTAAAATGCTGCCTCTTACACATTTTGAACTATTGGAGCATAGATCATAAGTATTTCGGACTCACTTTTTAGCAGGAAAAAGTATTGCTTAAAAGTGCCTGCGTCGGGGGTCGGCAGTCGGGGTGCTCCAGCAGTGCCAGACCCCCCTGACTGCACCCATACAGCACTACTAGATCTATGACAGCCATGTGTCTGCACACCTCTCTCCCTGCCCGACACCCAGGGCCAGGATGATGGGCAGGTGAGGGTAGGTGCCCCCCTAGGGCTCCACATCGCTACCCATAATGGGAGACGCACTCATGGCTGCTCAGCCTACTAGACGCAGGCGTTATTATTATTGGGCAGATTACAGAAGGCATTGCTACTAAAACTCTTGGGGAGTATTATCACTATTGGGGGCGCACTATTACTAATGAGGACAGTCTGAGAGCACTATTAATATGGGGGACTATCTGGATGGCAATGTTGTTTCTGACAGTACAGGGTATGTGGGCATAGGGGAGCACAAAGTCAATGGTAGCTGGCACTCGACAAGATAGCGCACCCGCACGTGGATAGATGAATACTGGTATAGCATGCTGATGAAGGCTGGACGGGCCGAAACGCATCCATTTTCCACATTTGATATGCGATAATAAAGCCTGAAGAATTGAATAGCACTTGCTGGGATCCTTCATTTCTATACCGGCATAGGGGAGCACAGCGGTCAAAGTACCGGGAGGAGCAGCAGGATGACACAGCGGTCTGTATAAATTTGGGGCTGATTAGCAAGATCTGCAATATATATAGTAATACTGGTGTCTTCTTATTTGGCAGAGGGAGCTGCACACCCCTGACCAAAGACGTCTGCCCGTGATGGTCTGGACCAAATGGAGAATAAAAGTGAAGTGAAGAACTCAAATCCATGGAGACGTCACTGGATCAGCCCGTGACTGCTTCTTTTCAAATGTGTATTAATATCTTTATTAAGAAGTAAGGTTACTTACTTCAATTCAACTTAATTGATTTGGGGGGGGGCACTTTTCCCGCTCTGCACTGAAATGTCTTGCCCTGGCCCGGCCGACACCGATTTGACCATTCAAGTAACCATTCAGCTTGAGCCTCTACAGGCAGCTGGAGATGAGGATAAGGATTGGCCTGGGTATGTTTGATGCCCCGTCCTTGGTTTCTCCGGGAGGCCAGTAGCCGGCGGAGAGGTCTGTCTTCCCCTCTGTGTGTAGATGAGGTCACAGAGGAGTAGCTGTCTGGAGTGGTTTTGGATACAGGCACAGCCTCTGTCTCCATCTTTCCCAGTCTATTGATCACATATTTTGGGCTGACTGCAGACCCTTCACTGTCAGACGTATGGCGACCACCAACAGACAAAACTGATGGGTGAAACACGACCCGCGAGTGTTTGATATGAGCTTCAGTCCTCGGACACGTCGTGATGAGCGCCTTATGCAGATCTGCGGCTGCTCCTAGGCAGGGATGTGAAGACGTCTGGGTGTCCGTCCGTCATCGCCCTCTCATAATCCTGTCCTCTGCCACATCATCACTTTCCTCGCTGTCTGTTACATTATTGATATAGGTTCATATAAACACGGCACTCGATTTCTTATTTTTGAAATGCACTATCTTTATTGTTGCATATTAATGCCACCATTCATTTTACATCGTTATTTGGCCGACGTTTCGGTCATATAGACCTTTATCAGGGCCTTAGCAACATGGATACAACGTGCATTTCAAAAATAAGAAATCGAGTGCCGTGTTTATATGAACCTATATTGAAGAGGGGACACCCTATAACACTGAGCACCGAAATTACCTTTTAAGAAGGTGTGCTGATCATATATATAATTGTTACATTATTGAGACAGATCGTCCTCCCCGGGGGCCACAGAATAGAAATGGGAAGAACCTCTCACAATGTGGAGAAAGTCACAGCACCCCGACCACGCCTGCCGCTCCTTCCCGTAATATTCACTTATAATATATAGAATCAATACGTGCCTTAAAGGGGTCACTGTATAATGACAAATCCTGCATATCTCTAATATACTTTGTGTATTAATTTTATCCATTTTCAAAATCTCTGCTAGTTGTCAGTGAATGGAAACATCCTTGTGTAGTGTCTCACATGGTATTTCACAGGGTAATGTAATTGAGGGTGTATATGTGTCTCCCAGGTTCCTAACATATGCTGAGGAAAGCCATTTATGAAAACCTAGGTTAAAACCTCTAGCCTGGGTCCTGATGAGTCCTTATCCAGGCTCCCCAGCTCACTTGCTCTCTCAGCCTTGGGAAGGTCCTATGCAAGGAAACTGCAAGTATCACAGGTTGCTGTTCAGACGGTGTGTTTTTTTGGTTGGACTGAGGATAGCTCAGCCATGTCCTAGTGAATTTCTACCCTTGAAATCAATCAGTATACAGTTATAGGGGTCAGAGCTCTGTTTTTGCTGATGCAGAGCTACAAACACCCTGCACAGATATGGGCTGGACAGGTACAGTAACATTCTGCCTACCTGCAGTCACCACTAGGGGGAGCTCACTGCATACTGTTACCCATTGATATGAATAATAAGACAGAATCCATTAACTCCTTAAGGACACATGACGTATGGGTACGCCATGTGTCCAGTCTCTAAAGATGGCGCCCGCTCCTGGCCGCTGCGGAGCACCATCGCTGCGGGGTCCGGCTGATTCCTGTAGCTGACCCCGCAGCTGATGATCGCGATCGGCAGCGCTGCCGACCGCGATCATTTAACCTTGCAGATGCCGTGATCAATCCTGATCACGGCATCTGCACGCGCTAAACCGAAGTAAAACTTTCGGCAGCGCTCTGGCTCCCTAGTGGTGATCGGGAGAATCGGAGCGCTGTAAGGGATAGCCTCAAGCCTTTCATTCAGCATGAGGCTATCACTTACTATTTCCTATGGAGCCCTTGTTAGCAATAGGGCTTCATAGGAAAGTAGTAAATGCTCATAAACTCCAATACAAGTGTATTGGAGTTTATGATAGAAGCAATCAGGTAACTGATTTATATAGGTCCCTATGGGATCTATATAAAAGTGTAAAAAATTAAAAAATAAAAAAATAAAAAATAAATAAAAAAACCTAAAAATTTAAATCACCCCCTTTCCCCAAAATTAAAATAAAATAATAAAAAAATAAAAAATACACATCATGGGTGTCACAATGTGTGAAAACGCCCATAGTATAAAAATATAAAAATATATTTCCCATACGGTAAACAGAAAAACGGAAAAAGCGCCCAAATGGCCGATTTGCCGCTTTTGGACGCTTCATTTCCTCAAAAAAATTAAATAAAAAGTGATCAAAAAGTCCTACACACCCCATAATGGTATCAACTAAAAGTTAAGATCGCCCCGCAAAAATAAGCCCCCATACAACGCCATACACTTATATACAAATACGTTATAGCGGTCAAAACATGGCGACAAAAAAAAAAAAATATTTTTTCCCACTTTGGAATTTTTTTCACTATCAAAACGCAAGAAAAGCTATACATATTGGGTATCGCCGGATTCGTACTGACCTGTAGAATAAAACTAAATGGTAAGTTTTATCGCAAATCAAACGTCGTAATTTAGAAACCCGTAAAACTGTGGTGAAATTGCTTTTTTTTTGCAATTTCACTCCATTTGGAATTTTTTCCCGCTTCCCACTACACCGTATGCATTATTAAATGATGGCGTTGGAAAGTAAAACTTGTCCCGCAAAAAATAAGCCCTCATATGGCCATGTGAACGGAAGAATAAAAAAGTTATGGCTCTTGGAAGGCATAGAGCGCAAAACGAAAACGCAAAAATGTAAAAACCCTGTGTCCTTAAGGGGTTAAGGTCCTAAGCTCCCCCTAGTGGTGGCTGCAGGTAGCCAGAATGTCAAAAATAGATATACGCCACTTTTTCCCCTTTTCAGCCAAGATCAAGCCAGGTCTTAAAAAGGGGGGCGTGAGCAGGGAAAACTGCGTCTCATTTATCATTTTCTATGCCTGTTTTAGGTGCAGAAAATGGTCTAAATCTAGATTTAGAGAAGTGTAAAGTCTGCCTATGTTATGTAGAGGCCGGCGCCTTTACATTAGCAGATGAACCGCGAGCGCAGGAGGGATAGAGACCAAAGTCTAAATTGCCGGTCTTCATCAATGCCCCCCTTGTCTTTGCAGGGGATTTGTAGCTCGGTATCAGAAAAACAAAAAACTCTTACCGCTATAGAGATACAATTTGTTGAGATATAAATCAGCAGAGAATTCTGAACCTAAAGGCAACAAACTGTCCACAAAAACTCCGGCTGTTGTCCGTGGCA
>CM065595.1:151697180-151760316 GCA_033119425.1 Bufotes viridis | reverse complement strand
GGATGATTTTACATTTCCCATATGTCTCTCTATTTTTGAGCATTTGGGGAATGTCATTTATTTTTTGAGATGTTACATAGCTTAGAAGTTTAGAAGCAAATTTTGAAATTCTTCGAAATTTCCCAAATTCACTTCTTATGGACCAGTCCAGGTCTGGAGTCACTTTGTGAGGCTCACATAATAGAAACCACCCAAAATGACCCCATTTAGAAACTACACCCCTCAAGGTATTCAAAGCTGGGTTTACAAACGTGTGTTAACCCTTTAGGTGTTCCACAACAGTTTGTGGAAGATGGAGAAACAATTTAGAAATTTGGAATTTTGGAAAATCTCCATTATAATCCATTTTTCCAGTCATAAAGTGAGGGTTACCTTCCAAACAAAACTCAATATGGGTTGCCCTGATTCTCTAGTTTACAGAAACACCCCATGTGTGGTCCTAAACTACTGTTTGGCCAAACGGGAGGACATTGAAGGAGGGAACGCCATATGGGTTTTGAATGGCAGATTTTGCGGGACTGGTTTTTTACACCATGTCCTATTGCAAGCCCCCTGATGCACCCTAGCATACAAATTCCAAAAAAGTGACTCCATCTAAGAAAGTACACCCTCAAGGTATTCAAAGCTGGGTTTACAAACGTTGTTAACCCTTTAGGTGTTCCACAACAGTTCGTGGAAGATGGAGAAACTGTTTTGAAATTTGGAATTTTTGTGAAAAATTTCCATTATAATCCATTTTTTCCAGTCATAAAGTGAGGGTTACCTGCCAAACAAAACTCAATATGGGTTGCCCAGATTCTCTAGTTTACAGAAACACCCCATGTGTGGTCCTAAACTACTGTTTGGCCAAACGGGATGACATTGAAGGAGGGGAACGCCATATGGTTTTTGGAAGGCAAGATTTTATGGGACTGGTTTATTTACACCATGTACCCTTTCAAGCCCCTGCTGCACCCCTAGAGTAGAAACTCCATAAAAGTGACCCCATCCAGGAAACTACAGGATATGGTGGCTGTTGTTTTGGGACTATTTTAGGGTAAATTTTTTTTTGGTTGCTCTATATTATACTTTTTGAGGCAATATAACAAAAAATTGAAATTTAAAATTTAATACATTTGCCATTAATTTTTGTGGAACGCCTAAAGGGTTAACAAAGTTTGTAAAGTAATTTTTGAATACCTTGAGGGTGTAGTTTTTAGATGGGGTCACTTTTTGGAGTTTCTAGTCTAGGCTACATCAGGGGACTTCTAATGGGCCATGGTGTAAATAAACCAGTCCATCAAAATCTGCCTTCCAGAAATCATATGGCGTTCCTTCATTCTGTGCCCTGCCTTAGTGCTATATAGCCATTTACGACCACATATGGGGGTGTTTCTGCAAAGTACAGAATTGGGGCAATAAATAATATATATTTTTTTAATGTTAACCCTTGCTTTATTACTGGAAAATATGGATTAAAACGAAATTTTGGCCAAAAATTATTTTTTTGCACAGTTTTTTTTTTTTTTTAACACCACTCCTGTAGGAGTTGGGTTAATGTTATGTTTATAGGGGAGATTATTACGGACGTGCCGATACCTAATATGTCTACATTCTTTGAATTTATTCAGATTTGACACTAGATTATCATTTTAGGAACAAAAAGATAATTTTACTATCTAAATAGCCTGGTAGCTGCATTTTTTTTTGGGGGAATATATAATGTAGGGGCTCATTTTTTGCAGGATGAGATGGCGGTTTTATTGGCACTATTTGGGGTGCATACAACTTTTTGATCGCTCGCTATTACACTTTTTGTAGTGTTAGGAGACATAAATGGATTTTTAACACTGTTTTTATTTTTATTTTTAACGCCGTTCATCCGAGGGGTTGGTTCTAATGTTATTTTTATAGGGCAGATTTTTACGGACGCGCTCGATACCTAATATGTCTACATTTTTTGATTTATTCAGATTTGACACTAGATTATCATTTTAGGAAACAAAAAGATAATTTTACTATCTAAATAGCCTGGTAGCTGCATTTTTTTTTGGGGGGAATATATAATGTAGGGGCTCATTTTTTGCAGGATGAGATGGCGGTTTTATTGGCACTATTTGGGGGTGCATACAACTTTTTGATCGCTCGCTATTACAATTTTTGTAGTGTTAGGTAATAACACAAATGTCTTTTGGACATGTTTTTTTTTTTTAAGAAGTTTTTCAAAGAGGTTAGGTCAAATTTTATTTTTATAGAGCAGATTTTTACGGACGCGGCGATGCCCAATATGTATGGCTCTCAGACTTAGGTGACACTAAACAGGCATCTCAAAAGCGGCCCTCCAGATGTTGTAAAACTACAATTCCCACTATGCCCTGCTGATACCTGTAGCTGGGCATGCTGGGAGTTGTAGTTTTACAACATCTGGAAGGCCGCATTTTGAGGATGCCTGCACTAAAACTAATATTTTTGGGAAAAAAAATGTTTATGTGCCTCCAAAGTCTTAGAGCCATACTTTTTATGTTTTCTAGGGACTGTCGGAACTTATAAAAATTTAGTACTCCATGGAAGTGTGATACTCCTGAAGCAATTGATGACGCAGAGGCCCGGATGATCGGGGCAAGTGTCACATTGAGTGGTGGTGTCCTTCCGAATCCCCTCTTGTGACACACTCTGCATCTTTTGGGTTCGTCCCTTTTTCCAGTATGGGGACCACACCTGGAAAATGTTGGCCAGGATCGACCCGGGCGCCTCCAATTCCCGAGGTACTCCGACCTGCTCTTTCCCGGTCTGAAAAGATCAGGTCCTTGAGGACTGCCTCATAGAACTGGAGGAACGTCTCTGTGCTGCCTGCGCTTCGGCATAGTACAAAAGCGTTGTACATGGCAACCTGCACCATGTTGACCGCAACCTTTTTGTACCATGCCCGGGTTTTCCGCATGGCATTATATGGTTGGAGAACTTGATCAGACAGATCAACTCCACCCATATACCGATTGTAGTCGACGATACAATCGGGTTTGAGGACCGTTGCCGTGGTACCTCGCACAGAGACTGGGGTGGTGCCATTACCGTGGATTGTGGTCAGCATAAGGACATCCCTCTTGTCCTTATACCTGACCAACAGCAGGTTTCCACAAGTAAGGGCACGGGTCTCACCCTGGGGATAGGTACCTGGAGGGTGGGCAGGGAGGCACGCTGATTTTCCTGCACGGTCCCACAAGCGAACGTGGATCTGGCGTAGAGGGCCTGGGTACAAGGGTATACTGGTATAAAAGTTATCCACGTACAGGTGGTAACCCTTATCCAGTAGTGGGTACATAAGGTCCCACACGAGTTTCCCGCTAACACCCAGAGTGGGGGGACATTCTGGGGGTTCAATACGGGAATCTCGTCCCTCGTACACACGAAATTTGTAAGTGTACCCTGAGGCACTCTCACAAATTTTGTACATTTTGACGCCATACCTCGCCCGCTTAGTGGGAATGTATTAGCTGAAACTGAGTCTCCCTTGAGCGCATACGAGAGACTCATCAACCGCGACCTCCCTTCCAGGTACGTAGGCCTGCGCAATGCGGCCCCAAAGTGATCGATGATCGGCCGTATCTTGTACAGCCGGTCATAGGCGGGATCACCTTGGGGGGACATGCTGCATTATCTGCATAATGCAGGCATTTCCGGATGGCCTCAAACCTTGAGCGCGTCATGGCCATACTGTACAGTGGGGTCTGGTAAAGGACGTCCCCACTCCAGTATTGCCCTGGACGCTTGGTTTTGCACTAGGCCCATGTGCAGCACGAGGCCCCAAAGCGTCCTCATCTCGGCTGCACTGACTGGCGTCCAGCCACCGGGCCTAGCCAAAAAGGAACCTGGGTGCTGAGCGACGAACTGTTGGGCGTACAGATTCGTCTGCTCCACCATCAGATTCACCAGCGGGTCACTGAAAAAAAAACTGAAATAGTCTATTTCAGTGAACCCCACTGTGGGAATCTGGATTCCAGGATTGCCAACAAAATCCGGAATCACAGGTTCATAGTCCACTGGGGGACACCAGCTAAGTTCACCGGTGGGGGGCTCCGGTGCGCTTATTTGGTGGGCCGGGAAACCAGTACGAGCCCCAGGGCTGCTCATACTGGTGTGGGCCACAGGGTCCCTAGCATGTGGGGCCCCTGGCTCCACCTGGCGGCGTCTCCGCCGCCTTGGGGGCTCATCATCATCATCAGATGATGATGAGGAGGATGCAGATGACAGGAGGAAGGTGGGGTCATCGTCATCCTCACTGGCGCTCTCGGTGTCGGAGAGCATCTGGGCGTATGCCTCCTCCACTGAGAACATCCGGTGGGCCATGGGTGTGTGTGCGTGTATGTGCGTGTGTGTCAAACTTTATTCAATGTGCGTGTGTGTTGGGGCGGGTGTTCGCGTACTATGAATTACAAAAAGTGGCGGAGGAGGACGGCGGAGGTGGAGGTAGGTGGCGGAGGAGGGCAGCGGGTGGTGGAGGAGGGCGGCGGGTGGAGGAGGAGGGCGGCGGGTGGTGGAGGTAGGTGGCGGAGGAGGGCGGCGGTGGTGGAGGTAGGTGGTGGAGGTAGGTGGCGGAGGAGGGCGGCGGTGGTGGAGGTAGGTGGCGGAGGAGGGCGGCTGGTGGTGGAGGGAGGTGGCGGAGGAGGGCGGCTGGTGGTGGAGGGAGGTGGCGGAGGAGGGCGGCTGGTGGTGGAGGTAGGGGGTGGAGGAGGACGGCGGTGGTGGAGGTAGGTGGCGGAGGAGGGCGGCTGGTGGTGGAGGTAGGTGGCGGAAGAGGACGGCGGTGTCGGAGGAGGGCGGCTGGTGGTGGAAGAGGAAGGTGGCGGAGAAGGGCGGCGGGTGGGGGTGGCAGCAGAGGGTGGTGGAGGTAGGTGGCGGAGGGTGGTGGAGGTAGGTGGCGGAGGAGGGCGGCGGGTGGGTCAGAACCCCTGGGTTGGTTTTAGGGGTCTGTGGACCCCAACCACCAGAGGCACTGGAAAAAAAAAGTTTTTTTTTCTTTCCCTAAAACTTACTCTATCCCTTCCTAGCCCTGCCTAAAAAGAGCTTTCCCTCACTCACCCTAACCTACCTGGAGGGTGCAGGAGGGTTCTGGATGGAGCAGGGGGGGGTCGCAGGAGCAGAGCTGGAGCGGTGCGGGCACGTCGGCAGCAGCGGGAGAAAGAGGAGGGGAGAGAGGAGCGCTGGGTGTTTGAATCTGCCCGCCTCTCTCCCCGGACCAATCAGCAGCCACTACCGCCACCAACGCATACAATTCAAGAATGGTGATTGGTGGTGTGATATTACACCACCGATCACCATTCTTTTCCGGTTCATCGGGTCACCGGAGACCCGAATGGACCGGAAACGCAGAAAACCGCAGGTCTGAATTGACCTGCGGTTTTCTGCGATCGCCGATACGGGGGGGTCAAATGACCCCCCTCGGCGTTGTGTCGGGATGCCCGCTGAATGATTTCAGCGGGCATCCCGTTTGTATTAACCCCTTCACCGCCGCAATCGCCGTTAAGAAACATGACGTACCGGTACGTCATGTGTCCTTAAGGACTCGGGAAACATGCCGTACCGGTACGTCATGTGTCCCAAAGGGGTTAATAAATATTATTGGGCCTCACTAGCGACATCTACCAGAGACTGGTGGAGAGTGGCCGGTCCTCAGAGATGGTTACAGATTGAGGGTGAGTTATCGGGAGGGGTTTCACTTCAGACCTATTTGGCAGCCATTCTCCTTAAACAGGACACTCATCTAAAGCTACCTCTCCTCTCCATGTCCGCCACGATAGAAGCTTGGAAGTATTTACTTGCTCATTCCCAGCCTAAACCCATTGTCTCCTGGGGTTCCCTACCCTTGAACGTATTAGAACTTCTCATACCAGACTTAAATTTATCACATTGGAGGGAAAAGGGGTTGTCCCAGCTTTCTGATTTATATGACGGTTCGGTTCTTCTATCATTTCAGTCTCTACATGAGAAATATGGAATATCTAACTGTACTTTCTATAAATTCCTGCAAGCCCGACACTTGTTAAACTCCCTTTGTCTCCCAGCGCTAGTCAATCCGGTTTCACAGTTATCAACCTTTTTTGAAAAATCCAGACTTACTAAGAGAGGGTTATCGATTATCTACAAAGCATTGTGCCACACTCCGGCTACTGACAAGAAAACATTCATGACTAAATGGGAAGCTGAACTGAACCGCACTTTTCATGTTAAAGATTGGAATAAAGCTCTGTTTTGGGCCATCAAGCCCTCACGTTGTATCAATCACGCTGAACAGAATAGAAAGATACAGTTAAGATGGTACCTGACCCCAGATAGGTTGGCGCATGTGACAGGGAGTTATTCCAATATTTGTTGGAGAGGTTGTGGCTTTAAGGGCACACCTGCGCACATGTGGTGGTTCTGCCCTGTTATCCAGCCTTTGTGGGCTCACACCACTAAGATGCTTGAGGATGTCCTGGGACATAAATGCCCAATAACTCCTGAATTGGCTATATTATGCATTGGGCTAGGAGACCTCCCTGGCGATTCTAGATGGGTGGTTGCACATGTCTTAACTGCAACCCGTAAGGTTATAGCCAGGCACTGGAAACAAGGGGTTACTCCCCATATAGTAGAAGTCCAAGCTTTAGTAAACCATCACTTGGCTCATGAGTTTACCTTTGCCTCGGACTCACTGGCTAGAATTAAAATTCATAACCAATGGTTGCCATGGATATCTAGCACATTTGCTACTCAGTTACCAGAAGTCTTGTGGTAATATCCTAACTTACCTAACACAACATCCTATCTGTTATCTCCCTTCCTCCTTTTTGGCCTCTTAATATTAGATCTCCCTCTTTGTAATAATTATTGTAATTATCGCGCCATCTTTGGAGCAGTGGGTCTCACTTGATCCTGCTAAGGAGATCCTTAGACCCTCAGCTCGCCCTGCCATATGTCTTGCCATGTATCTCAGTCTATGCCTTTTCTTTTCTTGACATGCTACAAGATATGTTTTTTTGTATTTATGATGCCTTTTATTGTTATACCTATGCTCGGTGTTCATAGATCTTTGTAACTGTATTTTCGATTACAGAAAATTCAATAAAAACTTATTGAACAACAAAAAATGAGATCAAAAGTACCCCAAAATGGTGCCAATAAAAACTACAGCTTGTCCCGCACAAAAGAAGCCCTCACGCAGCTCATTCAACAAAAAATTTAAAAAAAATGTATCGCTCTTAAAAACAATGATAGAAAATTCCATGTTAGAAAATCCAGATGCCGCTCCTTCCCTTCTGAGCCCTGGCGTATCCCCAAATAACAGTTTACGACCACAATTGGTGCCTAACTGTATTCAGGAGAAAATGGGTAGCAAATTGTAGGTGGATATTCTCCTATCATCTTTTGTAATAAATATTGAGGTTTGTTTTGTTGTTAACCCTTGATGTGTTCTAGGAAAAAAATGATTCAAATGGAAAATCTGCAAAAAAAAAGGAAAATTTTGAAATTTCACCTCTATTTTATTTTAACTTCTATGGAATACCTAAAGGGTTAACAACATTTCTAAAAACAGTTGTGAATAGCTTGAGGGGTGTCGTTTCTAAAATGGGGTCATTTATGGGTTGGTTCTATTATGTAAGCCCCACAAAGTGACTTCAGAACTGAACTGGTCCTTAAAAAAGCTGACTTTAAAAATGTTCTTAAAAATTGCTTCTAAAATTCTAAACCTTATAAGGTTCTAAAAAAATATGATTACATTACCAAAATTATGGCAACATAAAGTAGACATATGGGTAGAGATGAGCGAACTTCAAAAATTAGTTCGGCGTTCGGGTAATCGCCGCATCCCGTTATGAATTCCATATGCCGGGATAGTCCGCAGTAGTGGAATCCATAACGGGATGCAGCGATTACCCCAACTCGAACGTCGGGAGCGGACCCATTCACTTCAATGGGGCCGCAGAAGATGTGGACAGCACTCCATGTGCTTTCTGCATCTGTTGCTCCGCCCCGTAGCCCCGCCAAAAAAATATAACATCTCCATAATGGGCCGCTATTTCGTTCTGAAAATTGCGGAAGGCACACAGGCGGCTTCCGTGTTTTGCGTATTCACAAAACCGCTAAAAAAAAACGAACGGTCATGTGCATGTGCCCTTAAAAGCAGAGATTCAAATTTAGAAAACAGTGAATTTTTTAAAATTTTCGTTAACTTTTGGATTTTTTTTATAAATAAAAGGTAAAAACACATTGACTCAAATTTACCATTAACATGAAGTACAATGTGTCACGAGAAAACAGTCTCTGAATGGCGTGGATAACTAAAAGCGTTCCACAGTTATTACCACATAAAGTGACACATGTCAGATTTGCAAAATTAGGCCTGGTCAGGAAGGAGGCAAATGGCCCGGTCTGGAAGTGGTTAAGGAGTGGTCCAGTACAATTCCTTTAACCCCTGAAGAACCCGTGCCGTACATGTGCAGGGCGGGTGCAGGAGCGGCAGGGTTCCGGCAGTCACTGATAGCCGGACACCTGCTATCTGCGCCGGCATCAGTGAAAACACTGATACCGACGTATTAACCCACACATTGCCGCGGTCAGCACTGACCGCGGCACATGCGGGATCCTGCTGGGTGCGGGGTGGCCATTGGGTCCCCACGCTGCTGTTATGGAGACCCGATAGCAGGGAAGGCAGCCCGATGCCTTCCTTAGGCATCGTGGCTGCCTTCCGTGACAGCCTGTGAGATCCAGCCACCGTGGATCTAACAGGCAGGAAGCTGTAAGTGTTACAGTGACTAATACACTTACAGCCAATGCATTAAAATACAGAAGTATTGTGATGCATTGTAAAGGGGATCAGACCCCCAAAAGTTGAAGTCCTAGAGTGGGACAAAAAATAAAGTAAAAAAAAAAAGTTAAAAAAGCATCCTTTTCCCAAAATAAAGTAATTTTTTTTTTTTTAAATGAGGGACAAAAAGAAAAGTAGATATATTATGTATCGACCGCCTCTATTAAAATATCACATGACCTAACCCCTCAGGTGAACACTGCCAAAAAAAAAAAAATGTATTTTTGTATTATGTATTTTTACATATACCCATGCTGGGTGTGAGAAATATCGCTGTAAACGACAACTTTTTAATTTTTTTTATACAAAGTTGTCAATTTACAGAGATATTTCTCTCACCCAGCATGGGTATATGTAAAAATACACCCCAAAACACATTGCCCTACTTCTCCTGAGTACGGCGATACCACATGTGTGCCACTTTTTTGCAGCCAAGATGCGCAAAGGGGCCCTAAAACCAATGAGTACCTTTTAGGAGGGCGTTTTTTACGCATTTTTCTTCTCACGCTTTAGGGCCCCTAAAATGCCAGGGCAGTATAAATACCCCACATGTGACCCCATTTTGGAAAGAAGACACCCCAAGGTATTCCGTGAGGGGCATGGCGAGTTTATAGAAGATTTTTTTTTTTGGCACAAGTTAGCAGAAATTGATTTTTTATTGTTTTTTCTCACAAAGTCTCCCTTTCCGCTAACTGGTGACAAAAAGTTTAATTTTTCATGGACTCACTATGCCCCTCAGTGAATACCTTGGCTTGTCTACTTTCTGAAATGGGGTCATTTGTGGGGTGTGTTTACTGTTCTGGCATTTTGGGCGGGGCTAAATTGTGAGCAGCCATGTAAAACCTAAAGGTACTCGTTGGAATTTGGGCCCCTTTGCGCACCCAGGCTGCAAAAAAAGTGTCACACATGTGGTATCGCCGTACTCAGGAGAAGTAGGGCAATGTGTTTTGGGGTGCATTTTTACATATAACCATGCTGGGTGAGAGAAATATCTCTGTAAATTGACAACGTTGTATAAATTTTTTTTAAAAGTTGTCGTTTACAGCGATATTTCTTACAAAAAGTATGGGTATATATAAAAATAAACCCCAAAACACATTGCCCTACTTCTCCTGAGTACGGCGATACCACATGAGTGACACTTTTTTGCAGCCAAGATGCGCAAAGGGGCCCAAATTCCAACGAGTACCTTTAGGTTTTACATGGCTGCTCACAATTTAGCCCCGCCCAAAATGCCAGAACAGTAAACACACCCCACAAATGACCCCATTTCAGAAAGTAGACAAGCCAAGGTATTCACTGAGGGGCATAGTGAGTCCATGAAAAATTAAACTTTTTGTCACAAGTTAGCGGAAAGGGAGACTTTGTGAGAAAAAACAATAAAAAAAATCAATTTCTGCTAACTTGTGCCAAAAAAAAAAAATCTTCTATAAACTCGCCATGCCCCTCACGGAATACCTTGGGGTGTCTTCTTTCCAAAATGGGGTCACATGTGGGGTATTTATACTGCCCTGGCATTTTAGGGGCCCTAAAGCGTGAGAAGAAAAATGCCCTAAAACCAATGAGTACCTTTAGGATTTCACAGGGCATTTTTACGCATTTGGATTCTCACGCTTTGGCCTCATGCACACGAACGTGTGCACCCCGTGCCCGTGCTGCGGGCCGCAAATTGCGGCCCGCAATGCTCGGGCACCGGCCGTGGGGCAGCCGCAGCGGATCGCGGACCCATTCACTTGAATGGGTCCGCGATCTGCCCGTTCCACAAAAAGATAGGACATGTTCTATCTTTTTGCGGGACGGAAGTACGGAACGAAACCCAGCGGAAGCACTCCGTAGTGCTTCCGTAGTGTTCCGTTCCGTCATTACATTCTGCACCGTTCCGCATCTCTGGATTTGCAGACCCATTGAAATGAATGGGTTCGCATCCGTGATGCGGAATGGCCACGGAATGGTGCCCGTGTATTGCGGATCCGCAAATGCGGTCCACAATACGGGCACGGGGTGCACACGTTCGTGTGCATGAGGCCTTTAGGGCCCCTAAAATGCCAGGGCAGTATAAATACCCCACATATGACCCCATTTTGGAAAGAAGACACCCCAAGGAATTCCGTGAGGGGCATGGCGAGTTCACAGAAAAAAAATTTAGTTAGCGGAAATTGATCTATTTTTTTTTTTTAAAGTCTCATATTCCACTAACTTGTGACGAAAAATAAAATTTTGCATGAACTCACCATACCCCTCACGGAATACCTTGGGGTGTCTTCTTTCTAAAATGGGGTCACATGTGGGGTGTTTGTACTGCTCTGGCATTTGAGGGTCTCCGCAATCATTACACGTATGGCCAGCATTAGGAGTTTCTGCGATTCTCCGTATATTGAGCATACGGGTAATGAGATTTTTTTTTCCGTTCAGCCTCTGGGCTGAAAAAACAAAAATGAACGGCACAGATTTCCTCATTCGCATCGATCAATGTGGATGAAAAAATCTCTGACAAAATCAGTGACTGCGGTGCGGTGGGCTGGCGCTAGCTACCTAACAAGTAGCTAACTAACTGGCGGTGATAAGGGACACTTATGCCCCATTCACACGTCCGAAATTCTGTTTGCGGAACGGAATTGCGGACCCATTAATTTCTATGGGGACAGACTTTGTCCCGCTCAGATCAGGAATTGCGGATCCGCACTTCCGGGTCTGCACTTCCGTTCCGCAAAAATATAGAACATGTCCTATTCTTGTCCGCAATTGCGGACAAGAAAAAGCATTTTCTATATAGTTCTGGCAATGTGCGGATCTGCAAAATGCGGAAAGCACATTGCCGGTGTCCGTGTTTTGCGGATCCGCGGATCTGTTGATCCGCAAAACACATATGGACATGTGAATGGAGTCTTACAGGGGGGTGGTCAGTGACAGGGGGTGATCAGGGAGTCTAGATGGGGTGATCAGGGGTTAACAAGGGGTTAATAAGTGAGGGGGAAGGGGGGTTGTAGTGTGGTTCTTGGTGCAACTTTACAGAGCTACCTGGTCCTCTGGTGGTCGATCCCAGTAAATGGGACCAGAGGACCAGGTAGCAGGTATATCAGACGCTGTTAAGAAAACAGCGTCTGATATACATGTTTGATGCAATTTATTTTGCATCTACAGCTTGCTAGCGATGGATCATCGCTGGCAGGCTGTAGTATAACAGCGCGCGCGCGTTCACAGCAAATCTCGTCAAGGAGGAACAAGCCGCCTGCGGTCGGCAGGCGTTTAAAGTTTTCACCACATAAAGTGACACATGTCATATTTGCAAAATATGGCCTGGTCCTTAAAGGGGTTGTCCTTGTCCCATTGTCTTATAGGTGCGGGTCCTACCGCTGGGACCCGCACCTATCAGACAATGGGGGCATATGCTAGTGATATGCCTCCATTCTCCAAGATGGGCATACCCCTTTAAGGTGAAAAGTGGCAGGGTCCTGAAGGAGTTAATACTACACTTACTATGAATTCTCTGTTTTACTGTTTGATATCAGATGCGATTAATACCAGATTAGAGGAATTTTACTGTATATTTATTGCGGTTAAATACGCCCAATGTGACGCCCCCATACCCATCTGTGTAGCTGAGATGAACGTTCTCAAACCGAGTCTTTCCCAAGCAGAACCTCAGCCCTGGGGCGTTCACCACATCCTTTACCCGCAGATCAGGCAAAGAGGAGGAAACTGATCAGGAAGAAGAAACGGGATTTCAAGTCTTCATCCCGCATCAGGGGAAGCATTTCCTACGTGAACGACTGCTGCATACAGCGACCACAGCGTCTTTATTACAGAGAATGACGCTCTTCATCTGATGGAAACAGGTAGAAGATGAGGTGCTGATGGCTCCGTACTATAGCCGACACAGAGCTCCAAATCTGCTGCGTAGACATAAAGGATTCAGTTCTGTCCCCCTGCAGTCACCACTAGAGGGAGCTCACTGCAGACTGTTACACATTGATCTCTATAATGAGGCAGTATTCAGTAACCTCCTGAGCTCCCTCTAGTGGTGGCTGCAGGGACTCCGACCTTACCTCTATGTCTATGGAGCTCTGACCACTATGAAAATATATTATCAAATCAATGAGCACAGATAAAAACGAAGTTTAACATTTAAGGAGTGTTCCTATATCACATAATATTCAGCAATCTCTCTCCTTTCCTGACAGTTTGTTACAATGTATCAGTGCAAGTGAAATGTATCATTCTGGAGACTTTAGCTCAGAGAGGATTTTCTAGACTGGATACAACTGTAATGTCGGCTGTGAGAAGTATTAGATATGTAAAGGTTCAGTTTCCAGGGACTGTTTCTGCTACGACTACATCCGGACTACATGACAATAGGATAAATCAGGTGGAAGGAGCCCGTGGTCAGGAAATTCAGCGGGCACAATGCCGGTAGAGCTAGCTCCGCTGAATGTAATGATAGCTTTCACAGACCCCTTGCTTCATTCTGGAGATAAAGTACTTTGAATCCCTATGCTAATGAGCAGTTAAGTGCACTGAGGGCGGGCCCAAGTCACACTGCACCATCGCTCCTCTGGCTTCCTTTGCCAGCCTTCCCTCTCTTTCTTGATGGACAGGGCCAAGTGAAAGAATTAGGTAAGAACCTGGCCTGGTCAATCAGGAGGGAAGGAGTCCTTCCTCATCTCCAGTGCGTCAGTTTGCCCAGGAAACCCGGCATGTGCCAATCATGTCAAACTGCCAGATTATTTAAACCCACCTCTGGCGGTAGGACGCTGCCGGATTATTCAGTCTTGTCCCCGACGTCTCCACCTTCCTGTTTCGATATAAAGTCATGGCTGTTACTGTAACTTCCTTAGCTTTACTATCTGCTTCCATTGTGCAACTACTTCAGCACTGCTACATCACCATACAGTGTGAAACTACCTCAGCTCTGCTATACCACAAGTCACAGTGCAACAGCTTCAAGGGTCCGGGCTTTTACTATTGATGAGCTACCCTCCAGATAGGTAAATAATATCAGATCTCGGCGGGGTCCGACACCCAGCACCCCCGCTAACCAGCTGTATGAGGAAACGTGCGCACGTGGCGTCTCCCTTCTCTTTTCCTGTCCTCTGCTGTGGTTTTTGCCATAGACAGCAGCAGGGAAGAAGGGGGATTTGTACCCCCGACCCCCGCGCTACAACTGTTCTGACCTTATAGCGAGCAAAGCTCTACATTAAAAAAAAAGGGAAGGAGGATTGACCTCGTCCACACTGACCTCGTCACAAGGCGACCGCCAGCTAACATCATGTGCGTTACCAGACCTCGTCAACCCTGGAGTTAGCCGATGATCATTCAGCCCCTAGGGTGACATAGGTTGATGGGACCTTAGGGGTTGTCACAATCTGGCTACCCAAGGGCGTCACATGCGCGTTACCTGACCCAGTCAACTCTAGGCCAACCCTCCATTGTCCTGTTGATCATCCAACCCCTGGAGGTTGTCACAATCAGGCCAGCCACGAGGGCGTCACAGTTAGCTAGTGGCCCCTTGTAATCGCACCTTCCCAAGGAGCCTAGTCAGCCGGGTCTCTAGGCGCCTCTCGTGGCAGAGACTTTAACATTAGGGTGAAATGTGACTGAGTTCTAGGACAAAAAGTGGCAATAAACTGAGTAAGCCGCGCTGAAAAACCCGATTGTTTTAGAAATTCAAATTGTGATCAATATTGGGGAGATTTTGGTTAAAAAGAGGTTGCTTGTGCTCCTTTTGCCACAGCTTATTTGCATATAGCTCCAACTCATTTGCATATGGAATGCGCTCTGATTGGCTGACACTGCAGCCTATAGGTTAGTGCAGCACCTCCCATGTGGAGCTTTGTTATGGTCGTCTCCATGCAGCCATAGACTCCTCTAATCCTCCAGATTTTTCCGATGTAACTATTAAAGGGAGATATATTAAAGTGTGTTTTATTACATATTAACCAGCTTTATCTGACAATAGAACATAATCACAAAAATATGTATGAATGGTTGTCAGGAAATATTTCCCTAATCTGGCCATGTTAACTGCTTCCTCTCCAGTGTCTTGTATTTGCAGACAGTCCACAAAAACAGAGTGTTTTGTTCTGTTGTCCGTAGCGTCCGGCAGAAAACAACGCTGTCCGTAAAATCTGTGCCCAGTGTCTGAGGTCTGCACTGCGCATGGAGATGGGAGCCGATGAGCGGTGACGGAGGTCATGAGGAGGAGTCCACCGGCCACCAATGACAGCGCGGCTTCTTTCTCAGTTTCCTGTCTTCAGGGGGCTGCACACAGCTGACGTCTGCCCGTGATGGTCTGGACCAAACGGAGAAGAAAAGGCAAGTGAAGAACTGACATCCGTGTAGACGTCACCTGTAAGTGAATGGATCTGCCCCTGCCCGCTCCTTTTAAATGTGTTTTAATCTATTTTTTAGAAAGTAGGGTCAGTTTTGCTTGCTCAGCCTAGGGCGCCAAACTACCTCATCCCGGCCCTGCTACTGGAGGGGCTCTATAGGGGACCATTTAAACTACTGGAGACGCTCTATAGGGGACCATTTAAACTACTGGAGACGCTCTATAGGGGACCATTTAAACTACTGGAGACGCTCTATAGGGGACCATTTAAACTACTGGAGGGGCTCTATAGGGGACCATTTAAACTACCGGGGGAACAATACAGGACTATTTATACTGCCGGGGGCCGTTTAAGCTGCACTGGCCACTATAGGGGAGCATTTAGGTTACTGGGTGAACTATATGGGAGTATGATAACTACCGGGAGCACTATAGAGGGGGCTTATTACTTCTGGGATGTACCATGGGGGTCTTTATCACTACTGGAGACACTGAGGGCAATTTTACTGCTGGGTCACTATGAGGGAATTTATTACTACTGGAGGCACCATGAGCAACATCATTTCCATTATAGGGCATTATTACTACTACCGGGGGTACTATTGGGGGTGTTATTATTGTTTGCCATAATATGGAGGGCACTACTGCTAACAGGGGTACTTTCAGGGAGCATTATCACTACTAGGGCACTATTACTACTGAGGGCACTCTGGGAGAGAATTTTTAGCATGGGGGCACTATCTGTATGGCACTGTTATTTCTGCAGACGAAGGTTCGCTGAAATGCACGTCGGGGTTGGCGCCATCCTGGAGAAGACACAGTATTGGTGACTGCTTCTTGTCCTGTACATTTTGCTGCTGATTGCCACGTCAACCCTGTAATCATTGGCTGCTGGATATTCCTTATTCACTTTATAGTTTTTTTTAATGTTATTATATTGATGCCATAGGCTTTAACTTATCAGTCCATATGTGATCAGTAGTGATTATATATAATTTTATAAATTTTTTGGTTGAGTTTTTGCCCCATTTTTGGGTTTTTGTTATTTCTGCAGTATAGTATTCAGGGGCATTAGGGAGCACAGCGGGCACAGTACTGTGGGTAGGATTAGGATGACAATGTTGGGACACCACGAGGGCGAGGATGATAGAAAAGTGAGGAACCTAAGAAGCCTGTGTGGTAAACTACGCAGAGAGAAGATGTGGCTTAAAGAAGTCATCATGACGGTCTGGCCCGAATAGAGAAGATTAGGAAAGAGAACAGATACATCAGTGGAGACGTCACTGGATGTAACAGCTATGTGGTACTGTATCCTCCTGTATGTTTGGTAGTGGAGAATCTTATGTCCATCCAAATATGTCTTTAATGCTGGGGTGGAGGGGTTGTTGATTGGATTCGCAATGTGGCACATACTCATTGTGGATGCATGTTATACTCACCCCTGCCTCCAGCGCCATTCACTGTAGCTCTGGTTAGTCCCTCCTGATGCTGCTTGTTTAAGAACTGCAGCGGGGACTTGCCAGTATATGGCATGTTACTGCTGCAGCCAATCACCTGTCAGTGGTCTAATGCTGAGGACAGGGATTGGCTACAGTGGTCATATGCCATACATCTGCACATCACTGACACTGTGACAGATGCACACACTTGCCCGTCAGTCTTTGTCTACATGGTGGCAGCAATGATGCCAGAACGTCCAGCATGTCACATGCGTCATTGCTGCAGCCATATAAACAAAGCACTCAGACTAGAGCGGCGGGGATGGAACAGCTGAGAATTGTAGATTTTTTTTTTCATATGCTGCTGCCATATTTTATTAACTACTGTTTAATCTATAAAAAAGCGCTGTGTCTTATGTCCATAAACATCTTAGGCTGTCCGTGATTTTTAGAGTTTTTGAAGTTGTCCAAAAAATGTAAAAGGAAGGTTGGCAACCTTGCAGAGAGGATTGCTTTACACTATGGTCCAGCAGCAGTCAGACCAGGGAGGAGTTTAGCGCGGTGACTCAGAGCCCGGCACCTTCACTGTTTATACTGCCCACATACAATGCTCCACCCATCTATGTTCCCCTCCCCCAGCCCTAATACACAGATGAGCTGAGTGTGCACGTGTACGGGAGAGGATTAGAAGCGTAACCGTAAGCTGAGTGGACCGTAAGCCGAAAGCTATTGAAGGTGTATGGCCAGGTTTGGTGTCACATTGATTTTGGGACTCATGAACCAGGAGGCCCAGGATGAACAGTTTTAATAATCCTGCCTGTAAAGGTGAGCACCGCAGTGAAAACACTGAAGGATTACACACATCAGATCAGACGGACAACGCACAGAATTTCAGCTTTTTATTCTGTATAATACAATCTATGATTCCGCTCATTCGTCGCTGTAGAATAAATATTCATTTCCCTTCTTCCGCCGAGTAATCAAAAGACCCGTGTAATCATACAAAACGTGAATTAAAAAGCGGAGGAGGGGCAATGAGGAATTCTAACCCTGAGGTCCGGTAGGGCTTTCCGGATATACACGCATGTCACAGGTGTGTACGAGGCATCATATGTAGACGCAGTGCACTCCGTCACATGGGCTGCAACGTACCGCAGCAGTGTTGGAAGAGTAGAAGGCGGTCATAGAAGTCCCCTGACGCCTGGTATCTAGACATGGGATGTGCTGGATATTTTTAACTGTGATAAGTGGCATCATGTCGGTCTGATTGCCGCTCATTCTATATTCTTTTGCAGGTGACCTGGCAGACCTAAGCAGGGTGATGTCTGACAGCCGTCCTGTCACAAAAGCGGCATCACATTTACAACTTTTACCTCTATTGCATCAAAAAATTTCTTTGGGTTGCACCAATGGGTCAATGCACACGGGACATATTTGCACAGCACGGAAAATGCACAGCGGAACACAGTGATGGGAAGCTGGACATTCTCCACCATTAGGTTTTAGTGCAGTTAGGTCTTGTGCATGTGGCCCCGTACAAGTTCTTGGTGGCCCAGAGACGTTACACAGTGCCCATACAGGTCTACGGGGCCCCTACTGTACGCCCAGATGCCTCCTATCGCTCCATTGTGCTATTACTTGTTGGGATAGAAGGATACCATGTTGCGGTACTATACAGCGGCCCACAGCTTCGTCCTTCAAAGCCACGTGCCATCTTGCATGTGTGCATGAACCCTTTAAAGGGGTTGTCTGATCAGAGCACTCCACTCCCGACACCCACAACAAGCAGCTGATTTTGCCATGGGAAACGGAGCATTATATGGCGGCTGTTCAGAAGAATACAATGAGGGCTCAGACCTGCCTGGACGGGGACAGACAGGCTCCATTCTGGCTTAGAGAGAGATCCAGAGTAACGGACTCCCCTTTGTGAGGTCAATATGTTCTAATAGGACAAATGGACAGGGGTATTCCCATCATTTAAAATGATGGTATATTGCTACATGATGGGTGGGGTCTAACCTCTTGGACCCCTACCGATCGTGAGAATGAAGGGGCCCTAGCATTGGCGTGGTGCTGCCTCCCATTCACTGTTATTCGTTGCACAGCGGCGCCCCTGGGCAGAGCTGGCTGCAGTTCCCTAAACAGCCGGGTGGCTGGGGTGCAGGAGTGCAACACTATGGACCCCTCATTCTCAGAATCAGTGGGGATTCCAAAGATCGGAGCGCCGCAGATTATAAAGCAATACCATATTCTAACTTTACATGACAGGAAAAGTCCTTTAAGTCCTGCTTCCTCCTCCAATACATCCTTACAAGGGTTCCGGAAGATGTGGGCTGCTGTATGTATGGTGCGGAGATCCGCTTGCGTGGTCATGGTGCCTTCAGACCAGGTCTGGAGGAAGGCAGGTCGTCACCAATCCATATTATCTCCCATCACTATGTTAGTCATTGAAAGAAATTCAGTAGCAAGGGCCCCAGATACAGCAGCCCAGATCTCCTGGAGGGCCCCCTAGAGGTGAGGCAGCATAATAGAGTGGAGCATTGTAAGACGGGCAGCTGATGTGTGGCTGTAGATGCATCTTGAGGACTTCAGGACTGGCGGTACGTGAAGATCTGGGCTTTCCGTCAGTCTATGATCATTAGCCTGAGGTGGCTGATAACAGAGGACAGTAGGATAGATTCAAATAGACTTTAGGTTCAGTAATTTATGTGTGGCACGGATTTCCCATAATACGGTCACGGCAGGACTGAATCCGCCCAGGACTCTGATTCTGTCACAGGCACCGGCGCGGTTCTTGGCTTGGACGTCAGTGATGAGGTTTCCTCAGCGCTGGTTTTGGCTGCTGTAGTTTCTCTGACGCCCGATCTTTTCTCTCAGACTCGGAGTCAGAGGACGACTCGTTGCCGCTCTGTTGTTTCTGCCACATTCCCGCGTAGATGCCGCCCTTGGCAAGCAGCTCGTCATGCCTAGAAATAAAGGCCCGAAACAATGACGCGGCGATCTCCTGAGCACACTCATCTATAAGGCTACTTTCACACTAACGGCAGCCTTCTTCAGGAGGCTGTTCCAGCAGGTTCACAGACTGCCGGATCCGTGCTGCCGCTAGTGCACGCGTGCCGCCGGAGGTCCGCTCCGACCCCATTGACTATAATGGAGGCCAGCTGGAGTTCTGGCGGCAGCGCGGCAAAAATGCCGAGAGGCGGCTAGAATAAAGCTACGATATGTGCCTCCTTGGTTAGAGACTAGAAACAAACCCTGCGTAGTCTGATCTGGCCAAATATTGGTTAGCGAGTAGTAGGCGGACCAAACCACACACAGGGTTTATATGTAGGCTGTAACCATGGAGACACATTGTTATGTATGTGAGCTGTATACACAACGTCTGTAGGAATTTATATTCAAGATTATTTGCAAAGCGGCTTCATTTTTAGCATCTTGATACGGCTACAAGACACCGACAGACGGAGTGCACTTACCTCCCTCTTTCTACGATCTGCCCTTCCTTCAGAACCAGGATCTGGTCTGCACTGATGATCGTGGACAGTCTGGGAAAGACAGTTTATAAATGAGACTTCTAGCAGTCACAGTCATGTACAGCGCAGTGGGCGGGATGGGTCATACATACCGCCACATATGGCACAGTGAACTGTGGGCTCAGGAGCTGTACACTGCACCTAGCATTCTGCTGCAATAGGCAGGATTGGAGACAGCTCTGATCCTGGTCGTTCCCGCTACAATAGCGTCATCTAAGAGGTTTACGGTGTTTACTATGGCAGCCAGGAGCCTAGCAATAGTCCCCGGGTCATAGCGTACCTTAGGGGACCGGCCAGAGGTCCTAACATGTTGTCTGTCTGACAGGCCTAATACATGACAATCGTGTAGTACTGCAGTGTATTATACAGGTGATTGGGGCGGGGATAGACATAACTGGTATTGCTGCATCCAGAACAACTCGAGCCATGATGTTATGTTATTTAACCTGAACAGCGACAAAAAAAAAAAAAAAACATAATACTTAACACTGCTGTTTGTGCTTTCCCTAAAAGGTGAACAAAAATTGTATGTAGCCCAAAATAGCACCAATAAAAAATAAACCTCGGCCTGCAGAACTAAGAGGTTAAACAGCTGCGATCAGAATAATCTCTGATCCAGGCCGTGCAGACGCAGCTCCTGAGCCATCACTGTACATGCATGGCAGTTATTGGGAAGGGGTTAAATCGATCATCAGGAATAGCGCGTCTTCAGCCTGTGCACCTGACTCCTTATGCATAGAGTTGAGCGAACTTCTATTTTTAGTTCAGCGTCCAAAGTTCGGATTATCGTAGCATCCCATTATGGTTTCACTACCGCGGACCATACGCGGCATTTGGAATCCATAAGGGGATGCTTCAATGAACCGAACCTTGGACAACCCTAAGGACCTGGGGTGACGTCACCGTCATGTGATCAGTGCAGGGGCGTGGCTCAGCACTGGATTGGATAAGAGGTGATCCAGTACTGAGCCACGCCCCTGCACTGATCACATGACGGTGATGTCACCCCAGGTCCTAGGGCAGTCCAAGGTCGAGGTTCAATGAAGCAGCCCCTTATGGATTCCAAATGCCGTTATGATCGTGGTAGCGAATCCATAACGGGATGCTACGATAACCCGAACCTGGACGTCGAACTAAAAATAGAAGTTCGCTCAACTCTACTTATGCACAGTCTGGTATTGCAATGCCAGCAGTGTGTGCTCCAGACTTCTGCTGCATTTCAAGGACAGTACGTAGATGTCTGACAGCAATCACTGTCCACCATATTACATCTCATGCAGATTATATCACCCTCACCCGGCCACAGACATGTCCCTGATCCCTCAAACCTCCCTGATCACTTGCTGTCCCAACTGATTGCAGCTGATCGCACAGGGTCCCATCAGCAGGACAATACGGTATTGGGTTATTGTTGAGGAACCCTTTATTATCCAGCCGCAGACTTACCGATGGGCAACCACAAGCGTGGTGCGGTTGGAGCAGACTTTGGCCAGCGATGCTTGGATGTTGCGCTCAGTTTCTGTGTCCAGGGCAGAGGTGGCCTAAGAAGAGGAAGCATCAATATCAAACTATATTCTACAGGCGGATTTTCTTTTCTTTTGAGGAGGATGGAGTTTTTCTATACTTGACCTGTTCCAATGTCAGCAGAAGAATCCCTGAGATCCTGCGCATGCGCCAATGATTCCTGCTCCTTAGGCTGCCATCTTTGTAGAAAGCCCCCTAATTCACTGTAACTTTCCTGGAGCATGCGCACATGAGACCAGAGATAGTCCACCCGCTCAGCTGCACGCGCCCGGTCAGTAGGAATCAACCCCACACACGCAGCATTTCAGGGGAGCAGGAATTAAAGGGGTATTCTGGTTATAAGTTAACCCCTGTCCACAGGATAGGGGATAACTAACAGATCACTGGTGAACCCCCACTGATCACAAGAATGGGGGCCCCATACCCTGAGGAGCCCCCCCTGAAAGTAACGGTGTGGTTGGTAAGAAATGTGCGACGCCGCTCAATTTAATTCTATGGAAGCAATGGAGATAGCCGAGTGCACAGCCAATCTGTCTGTTTCAGGGGGGCTCTATAGGATATGGGGCCCCTCATTTTCGGGAATGGTGAGGGTCCTGGCTGTAAGTCCCCAGCAATATACTGTAATCGTTATCCCCTATCCTGTGTATAAGGAGATAATATGTTATAACTGGAATACCCCTTTAAGGGTGCATATGTAATATTTCAGGAAGCTTCTGCTGATCACGGACTATCTTTGGGAAGCAGACCGTGACTATTCACCTATATGGATGGTGCTGGTGTGCTAAATGCAAGTGACAGGCCAACTAAAGGAGAAAACTGCATAAGTAGCAATTCCTTCATATATGTCGTTATTGGAATGGTTCCTCTTACCAGCAGGAGGATTCCAATAGATGGAAATTACTGCAGGACTGAAGGGTAATTACTTAATCCACTAGTAAAGGAAACAATTCCGACAATTGCAGATGACACTAAACTATGTAAAGTAATAAACACTGAAGAGGACAGTTTTCTGCTACAGAGGGATCTGGATAGATTGGAGGCTTGGGCAGAGAAATGGCAGGTGAGGTTTAACACTGACAAATGTAAAGTTATGCACATGAGAAGGAATAATGCAAGTCACCCGTACATACTAAGTTATGCACATGGGAAGGAATAATGCAAGTCACCTGTACATACTAAATGGTAAAACACTCGGTAACACTGACATGGAAAAGGATCTAGGAATTTTAATAAACAGCAAACTAAGCTGTAGAAACCAGTGTCAGGCAGCTGCCGTGAGGCCAATAAGATAATGGGTTGCATCAAAGGGGCATAGATGCCGTGATGAGAACATAGTCCTACAAATTGACACATCACTAGTCAGACCACACATGGAGGACTGTGTACAGTTCTGGGCTCCTGTGAACAAGACAGACATAGCAGAGCTGGAGAGGGTTCAGAGGAGGGCAACTAAAGTAATTACTGGAATGAGGGATCTACAATACCCTGAAAGGTTATCAAAATTAGGGTTATTCACTTTAGAAAGAAGACGACTGAGGGGAGATCTAATAACTATGTATAAATATATCAGGGGTCAGTACAGAGATCTGTCCCATCATCTATTTATCCCCAGGACTGTGACGAGGGGACATCCTCTGCGTCTGGAGGAAAGAAGGTTTCTACACAAACATAGAAAATGATTCTTTACGGTAAGAGCAGTGAGACTATGGAGCTCTCTGCCTGAGGAGGTGGTGATGGTGAGTACAATAAAGGAATTCAAGAGGGGACTGGATGTATTTCTGGAGTGTAATAATATTACAGGCTACAGCTACTAGAGAGGGGTCGCTGATCCAGGGAGTTATTCTGATGCCTGATTGGAGTCGGGAATTTTTTCCCCTTAAGTGGGGAAAATTGGCTTCTACCTCACAAGGTTTTTTTTTGCCTTCCTCTGGATCAACTTGTAGGAAACAGGCTGAACTGGATGGACAGATGTCTTTTTTCGGTCCTTTATACTATGTTACTCTTATATTGGGCAGTCGCTCATACAGCAATTCCTCAATATTAACTGGAAACACAAAGCGCAGCTTCAGCCTAAAGCATTTAGCTTCACCTCATCCAGCATGACAATCTGTGGCCCCTTTAGAAGGGTTCGTGCAATGGCGACTCGCTGCTTCTCTCCACCGCTCAGTTTTAGGCCTCGTTCCCCAACTTGAGTGTCGTAACCTGCAGATGTAGAAAGGTTTCGTCAGGTTTGTCAGCAACAAGCCTCACTTCACAAGTCTATGTCATTTTGATAAAGGGTGGAGATGAGCAGCTGCTAGGCACCTCTGGTGCTGCTTATCTCCAGTGCTGTACTTGAGATCTGTTGGGGGCAGTAAGGTTTCGTCATAGAAATTACACCATTAGATGGGCTTTCACCATAAAGTGACACCACTCAGCCACCTACACAGTTGATCCCGTAGGGTTACCGAAATCTTCGGAGTCTGCTCTGTAGTCACTCACCATCACGGAAAGAAAGGATCCGCTCGTGGATATCAGCTGCGATGGCCGCCTGCTCCACCTCCTCGTCTGTGGCAGTGACTCGGCCATAGCGGATATTGTTACGGATGGTGTCATTGAAGAGTACAGTGTCCTGTGGTACCACCCCAATATGGGAGCGCAGAGACGCCTGCAAGACCTAAAAGATGGATGGATAGGAGATAAAAATGACAATTATATATGGGATAGATTAATAGATTTTATATATTTCTATATATAAAAACTCATATCATTTATCTAGATTATATATCTATTAGATTTTCTTTATGTATGCATATATACACTACCCACAAAAATTTAGGGATATTTGGCTTGTGGGTAACATTTTAGGATGAACCTAAAATGCCCTCTGACCTTTACAGGTGACCTTAATGTGACCTTCTCTAAACTTTTCAATGCACATGTCCAACTGTTTAATATTTTAGTACTTTTTGCACAACTTGCGGTTCTCTAACAAGGAGGTTAAGGGCAAAATTCACAACAGGTGTTTGATCCATGAATCGCCCAATAAATTTCCTGGTTCAATTAGAATTTGTATTTAATCAGTCCTCCTCATAATGCTGTTCACATTCAGACATCATGAGACCAAGGCGACGCCTAACAACTGATCAACAGTACCTCGCTATTGCGAGGCTTCAAGCAGGATGTTCTCAGCTGGAAGTGGCTACTGAGCTTAGAGCAGGCATCCTCAAACTGTGGCCCTCCAGCTGTTGTAAAACTACAACTCCCACAATGCCCTGCTGTAGGCTGATACCTGTAGGCTGTTCGGGCATGCTGGGAGTTGTAGTTTTGCAACAGCTGGAGGGCCGCAGTTTGAGGATGCCTGGCTTAGAGGGTCACAGAGTGTCATCAGCAGGTTGTATCAGAGATACAGAGAGACTGGAGGAGTCACAGAAAGGTATATATATATATGTATAGAGTTAGGGATATTTGGCTGTCGGGGGAAATTTATGGAAAACATAAAAAATTCCGGCTCCGGTGATTATATCATGAAAGTCGGGCATTTAAGTAGAAGTGGCAAAGGTGATTTCTTCATCTCACACAATTTATTGAAACACAAGCCAACCCCCGTGCTGGGTATACCACCACAGAAATGTCACTGTCTCCATAACTAGTCCTGTGGCCTTGAGCATCAATAACAGCTTGACAACGACGTCTCCTGCTGTTCACAAGTCGCCTTATTGTCTGCTGAGGCACGGCATCCCAGCCTGCACTTTCTCCAGATCTGAATCCCATTGAGTCGCCGTGTAGAGGCTCGTAACTCTGTACCCCAGAACCTCAATGACCTGAGGGCCGCCCTTCAAGAAAAGTGGGATGCCGTGCCTCAGCGGACAATAAGTCGACTTGTGAACAGCAGGAGACGTCGTTGTCAAGCTGTAATTGATGCTCAAGGCCACAGGACTCTTGAGACACTGACATTTCTGTGGCGGTATACCCAGCACTGGGGTCGGCTTTTGTTTCAATAAATAGTTTGAGATTAGGAAATCCCCATTGCTGCTTCTACTTAAATGCCCGACTTTCATGATATAATATCACTGGAGCCGGAACGTTTACGTTTTCCATAAATTTCACCGAAAGCCAAATATTTCTAACTTGTTAAGTGATGTATATATATAATAAACATGAAATAGATATATTAAATAGATATCAGAGACGCTGGGCACTCACTGTGGAGATATCTTGCCCATCTATCCGGATGCTGCACCTTTGACATCATAGAAGCGGAAGAGCAGCCGTATGATAGTACTTTTTCCGGATCAGATGGTCCCACCTATTGAAGTAAAAATCGTGGTTTAAAGGGGTTGTCTCACGAAAAATATTCCACATTTTATAAGTCAGCACCAGAATCTTAATAATATTGTAATTACATGTAATTAAGAATTTAGTATAGCAACAATTTATTGTTTAATAAAATGTTTCTGTATAGCGCCACCAGCTGTTTGCCCCTTTCCTCATGTCTCTGTCCACCTTGCTGAGGCGGTCGCACATGCTCAGTTCCATCCTTCAAATGCCACCAGCCCTATCTTCTGTTAGAATCTGTGACAGTTACAGGACACACCCCCTGAGAATTGGCCAGAGTCCAAGCACTATGCAAAGGATGCTTGGTACGCTCTAAGGAGGCTACGGAGCTCACTGGAGTGCTGAGGTCTCTTAAAAACAGTCGATCGTCGGGGGTGCCGATCTCATATTGATGACCGATCCTGAGGAAAGGCCATTCATTGTAAACACCCGGAAAACTTCTTTAAATGCAGATTCCTTGGGGAAACTCCACAAATGAGAGAAATCAACAAGCGACTCACCAGTGCGACTGTCTGCCCCGGCATCACAGTGAAAGAGACGTCACGCAGAATGTCCCTCCTTCAGTGCAGAAAAGAAAACAATGGAGATGAATGAGACAAAGATACGGAAGAAAAAGCACCGCAAAGAGTCCGGCACACGCACCTACCTGGAGAAGCAACGCATCGGCAGAATAAACAGACATCATTCTCCAGCATTCTGCATTTGAGGGTGGTCCATAAACAGCGCCATACGTGTGCACAGGTTGTGAATGGTATTGCAGATCAGTCACTTTCATTGCGATAAAGCCTAGCTGCAGTACCAGACACAACCATGGGCAGGTGTGGCGCTCTGTACAAACCCTTTAATATTGCACTTACTTGCTATGAATTCTTTGTTTTACTGTTTGATACCAGATTAGAGGAATTTTACTGTCTAAAAATTGCAGTTAAATACGCCCAATGTGACGCCCACATACCCGTCCATGTAGCTGAAATGAACGTTCTCAAATTCAATTTTTCCCAAGCGGAACCTCAGCCCTGGGGCGTTCACCAAATCCTTCACCTGCAGATCAGAAAAAGAGGAGAAATCTGATCAGGAAGAGGATAAAGGATTTCAAGCCCTTCCAGGGGAAGCACTTCCTACATGAACGATTTTATTACGGAGAATGTCGCTCTTCATCTGATGGAAACATGTAGAAAGTGAGGTGCTGATGGCTCCATACTATAGCCGACACAGAGCTCCAAATCTGCTGCAGAGACAAAGGATTTAATTCTGTCCCCCTGCAGTCACCACTAGAGGGAGCTCACTGCAGACTGTTACACATTGAACTCAATGATAAAACAGTATTCAGTAACCTCCTGAGCTCCCTCTAGTGGTGACTGCAGGGACTCCGACCTTACCTCTATGTCTATGGAGCTCTGACCACTATGAAAATATATTATCAACTGAATGAGCACAGATGATTAATCCTAAAAATGACGAAGTTTAATATTTTAGGAGTTTTACGATTTTGTATAAAGTTCAGAAATCTCTGTCCTGAGTTTGTTACAATGTATCAGTGCAAGGGAAATGTATCATTCTGGAGACTGTTTAGCTTAGAGAGGATTTTTCTAGACTGGATACAACTGTAACCAATCCTCAGCTGTGAGCAGTGTCCGGTGTGTAGGGGTTTAGTTTCCAGATCTACATGACAATAGGATAAATCAGGTGGAAGGAGCCCGTGGTCAGGAAATTCAGCGGGCGCAATGCCGGTAGAGCTAGCTCCGCTGAATGTAATGATAGCTTTCACAGACCCCTTGCTTCATTCTGGAGATAAAGTACTTTGAATCCCTATGCTAATGAGCCGTTAAGTGCACCGAGGGCGGGCCCAAGTCACGCTGCACCATCGCTCCTCTGGCTTCCTTTGCCAGTCTTCCCTCTCTTGATTGACAGGGCCAAGTGAAAGAATTAGGTATGAACCTGGCCTGGTCAATGAAGAAAGAGAGCGAGGGGCTGGCAAAGGAAAACAGCAGGAACAAGGGTGCACAGAGTGGCCTGCACCCGCCCTCAGTGCACTTAACTGCACATTTGCACATAGATTAAAAATACTTTATCTTAGGAATGAAGCATTGGGTGGTAAAGTGAAAGGTATCACTACAGTCAGCTGAGCCAGCTCTATAAGGCAGTGTGCCGGATGAAGCAGTCAATTTCTTGCAAACGGGTTTCCTTTAATGCGTCTTTCAACCTTGCTATATAAATGTATGTGACTATAATTATGTAAGCATCCAGTGGCCGCCGCCATACACAACCACATCATCTTTATCCTCTCTCCTCAGGTGAGCCGAGTGTGCGTGTGCATGTGGAGACCGGGAGGAATAGCTGTATGGTCTGCTCATATCTTCGCCTGAGGCCGTCAGGATTCCATCTTATTGGATGGGAGGAGTAGTGCAGCATGCAGCCCCATTCTCCCGGTCAACATGACGGACGGATGGAACATGAAGTCCGTCAGTAAGCAGAGTCCATCAGGAGCAGAGAAGGATCTGCATTGTGGATTCCATTTATAACAGAAACCATGATGCAGACGTGAACAGAGCCCAAGGGGAGGGGGTGAAGGCCCCAACCACAAGCTCATCAGGTACGAGTTTTTCGGGGTTCCCTCACCTCTTCTTCTTCGCTGAACAGCTCAAACATGTTCTCCATGTCAATGAAGGAATTCTGAATCATCCTGAGGTGAGAAGAAATACATGAAAGGCAAGGCTCATAAAGTGAGGGTATATGAATACACTATGGTCACTGGTAGGCCCAGCGATGACCTAGTGCTGTGACCCCCTTTTAAGTTTTGGACCCCCACTGATCATAAAATAATGCCATCGCTTTGCAACATGGAAATATCCCCGTAAATCTTTAATATTAAAGGTTGGACCTAGGTTTGAGCAGAGACTCACAATCGATTGGATTCTAATGTAGTCTGAAATCCCTTCCCCATGCTTTACACTGCAGTCCCGCATGATCAGACTGGGTGCAAGCACGAAGCTCAGCTGGACATCAGCACAAGGAGATGAGATTTTCATGACAGCAAGGACTCACAGTGAACGTACCAGAGCTGGTAATGTCACTTACCTGTAGTACGTGCCGAACCAGTTCAGAGGCGTATACAGCTGGATAATGTAAGTGCCAAACAACACAAAGTCACCAACCTGTAAGTGCGAGAGGACGACGTCAGCAAAGGTCTTTCCGGACAGAATAAACGGATATTCGGCTAAACCTGCCGCCAACTTACTTTGAACTTGTTCTCGGTGACGAAGTAGGCGCAGAGCAGTGACCCGGCCAGCAGCCCGAGCCCGATGATCAGGTTCTGCGTCTGATTTAAGAAGGCGAGCGTTGCGTTAACCTTCCACTCTGAGACCTGCGAGGATGGAAATAACAGGACAGGGGTAAAACCAGGTACTACAACATTTCCTTAAAGGGGTGTTCCAAGATTTCGATACCAATGAGGTATACTCAGCATGGGTCATCAATATCTGATCGGTGGGGCTTCAACACCAACATCAGTACCAAACAGCTGTTTGGTATACAAGCACAGCGCCAAACACTGTATAGTGGCTGTACTTGGTATTGCAGCTCAGCCCCATGAACATGACGTTACTGGCCTAGGAAGAAGCCACCGGGGTACCACGGCCTCTTCAAACGCCTGATCGTCAGGGTCCTGGATGTTGGAGGAGCAGGAAAGATCATCAATACAAAAGTCTTGGACGACCCCATTAAACTTGTATCCACTAAAATGTGTAATATTTCATTTCCCCTGTGCTTGCTGTCCGGTCTCACCACAGATCACAGCTGATTGCCGAGGTTCTCACTAGCAGAACACTCTGTGATCGTCTTAATTTGAAGGGAGCCTTCTAACAAGTAGGGCTTGTAAAAACTGGAGAAAAAAAAAACATGGCAGGGTTGATCCTGCTGAACAAAGTGATATCTATCTTGTGAAAATAGGTTCTAGTTAGTGTTGAAAGTTCAGGTTCGGGTTAGCGAAGAATCCCGTTATAGTTTCCTAATTCCATTATGGTCCGTGGTAGCGGAATCCATGACGGGATTCTTCGATAACCCCAACCCGAACTTTGGACGCTGAACTTAAAACACAAGTTCGCTCAACACTAGTTCTAGTATTTCCAAGAAAAAAAAATACTTCTATGCAAAAGAGTGCATCAGTGCATTGAGGGGCGTAGCCAGCCTGGAAAGTTCAGCGGCAAGGCCACGCCCTTGGCTAATTTACATAAAAAATAAAAGTAGTTTTTCTCAGGAAGACTGGAACTATATTAATCAGCAGGATCAACCCTACCAAACAGTATGCCTAGTTATATCTACTTTTAGATCACCTTGTGGTAATCTGGCACCTAGCAACTTCCATGAATGTCACTATATGAAGCTATACACGCTCAGTCTTACCTGGTACTTCACTATGGAATCATTGAACCTGTTCACTTCATAGGACTCGGCATTGTAGTACTTCACCTGGAAACGAAGACGACATGGGTCAGGTATAAGTGATTCTTAACCTGCCCATACATTTCAGACAGCTATTCCTCCACCCCCAGAACATGCATGCTGGGCTTGGCTGAGCATGCATGTGTCCTGAATAGGGAAACGGGATTAATTCTCGAAATACGGAGATCATCATCATCATCACTTTCTTTGATCCTAAGATAACGCGATTTTACAAAGGACGACTTTAGCAGTTTTATGTACAGATGGAGCAATCTGTAACCGGACAACACTTACATTGTAACAGTAAGCTTTAACCCCTTGAGTACCGGAGGATTTTTTTGTGTTTCCATTTTGTTTCCCTGTCTTCCTGAAGCCATAACTTTTTTATTTTTCCATTCACATTGCTGTGTGGGGGGTGTTTTTTTTTGCGGGACAAGTTGTACTTTCTAATGGTACCATTTTATATTGTATGCAATGCAGCGAGAAGCTGGAAAATGAAATTCCGCCACAGTTTTACTGACCCGTCCCCTACATTCTCTGGGTCACTACAGTTACAATGATACCACATTTATATAGTTTTTCTTGTGTTTTAATACAGAAAAAAATCCCCATAACTATAGTTATGTCTAGGGAGCTGTGTGGGTCTCATTTTTTGCAGGGATGATTTTGGAGTGTGTGCGACTTTCTGATCCCATTTTAATTAATATTTTTGGTAAATGAAGCAATCAAAAAAAAAAAAAAAGTTTTTTTTTCTGTTACGCCATTTGCCATATGGTATACATATTTTTATATTTTAATAGGCATTATGGGATGTGGCCATGATCTTTGTTTTTTTAGTGTTTATTTTTAATTCTGAGGAAAGGGCGAGATTTAAATTTTTATATTTTTTAGAACTTTTTTTTAGTCCCCCTAGGAGGCTAGAATCACAAAAATAAACGTGGCCTAAATGGGTGGGACTGCTCCAGACCCCAAACACTGTGGCGTGTTTCTAACTGGGGGGGCAGTTCCTCCGCATGTGGTTCGCAGCGAACGGCTATCCCCAGCAAAAATTGCATACAATGGAGGATGCCGGCGCGAACCACAAGCACCACACAAACATCCTACACAAAATAAAACATGTGCGGATGGAAATATATAAACACAACTCACAGAAAAAAGATGCACCACATGGATAAGCAACTGACAACACTGGCTAATCCCTCACTCTGGTGTTAAAAGCTGAGAGATTCGCCAATATTTCCAATCAGGAACATATCGGGCCCCTTTAGGCACCACTACACGGTATCTCAGCATGACATGGGGTCCTACCACTAGACTACCTATGGTGTGTGAACAAGGTCTGAACAGGTATTAAGTAGCCTACAGCCCCATCCCACTCACCTGCACTGCAGGACCAACAATGCAATGGGGAACACATGAGGCCGCAAGCTACACCTACAACAGACCATGTGACACCGGCTTCCAGGTGCAACAGAATGTTTACAAGCCATATGCAATGGCACATTCAATACATATAAAACAAGAATCACAAAAATAAACGTGGCCTAAATGGGTGGGACTGCTCCAGACCCCAAACACTGTGGCGTGTTTCTAACTGGGGGCAGTTCCTCCGCATGTGGTTCGCAGTGACGGCTATCCCCAGCAAAAATTGCATACAATGGAGGATGCCGGCGCGAACCACAAGCACCACACAAACATCCTACACAAAATAAAACATGTGCGGATGAAAATATATAAACACATAACTCACAGAAAAAAGATGCACCACATGGATAAGCAACTGACAACACTGGCTAATCCCTCACTCTGGTGTTAAAAGCTGAGAGATTCGCCAATATTTCCAATCAGGAACATATCGGGCCCCTTTAGGCACCACTACACGGTATCTCAGCATGACATGGGGTCCTACCACTAGACTACCTATGGTGTGTGAACAAGGTCTGAACAGGTATTAAGTAGCCTACAGCCCCATCCCACTCACCTGCACTGCAGGACCAACAATGCAATGGGGAACACATGAGGCCGCAAGCTACACCTACAACAGACCACATTTTTTCTGTGAGTTATGCCCCTAGGAGGCTAGACTATATGATCTTCTGATTGCTTTCAGCTTACAGAACTACAATCCAAGCTCCACTTGCAGTTATCCTAGGGAGGCCTGCCACCTGCAGGCCTCCAGCAGAACTGCAGCTCTGATATGCTCCAAGAGACCCAGCGCATCAGAGCAAAGTAACAGCTGTTTTTCCAAAGTTTTTATTTTATTTCAGTATTAGGACATGGTATCAGTAATCGTACTGACCCAGAGATTGAAGGGAACCGGACACTTTTTACTATACAGGGAAGCTGTAAAACCAAAGCCCATAAAGCTGTGGCAAAATTAAGTTTTTTCCCCAATTCCACCCCATTTAGATTTTTTTTTTCTAGCTTCCCCTACATTGTATGCAACAGTAAATTGCGCTGTTAGAAAGTACAAAATTGTCCTGCAAAAGACAAGCCCCACGCAGCTCTGTGAATGGAAAAATAAAAAAAGTAATGGCTCTGGGAAGACAGGAAGTGAAAAACAACCCCCCCCCCCAAAAAAAAAATAAAAAATGTAAAAGGTTAACGATTGCTACATCTGTATACACTGTATCAGACATTGAGACAATGCAGTGACTGATCGGCAGCACACAGTAAAAACGTGCTATAGCGGACAGAGCAGCAGAGAGGTGTATGTCACCGTTTCAAAGTTCAGCAACGAATCCACAGCCCGAGATTTGGCCTCGTTGTCTCTGGTGTTCATTTCCCGGCGGTATTTAGTCCTCCATTCTGTGATGATGATGGTCAAGGCTGAAAACCAGGGATGAGAAGGTTAAGAAGCTAAAGTGCCTAAAACGCTCAACCTCTAGGCTAAGGTCTTTGAGGTCCTGGCCCCGCTGCCTAACATTTCAAAGTCTACAGGTTCCCCCCAGCCCCCACTAAGTTCTAAGACTCCAACCCCCATATTCCTGAGATTTACGGCCTCCATTGCCCCCTCCCCAAAATACTCACTCAGGTACAAGGCCATGCAGACGAAAATGATCAGTCCAAACCAGGCGTTGAAGGAAGACGTGAAATAGATGATGCCGATGATAATGTCCGCGATGGTGGGAAAGATGCTGAACACAATGTAACTGGAAAAAAAGACAAAAGACGCGCATCATTCCTATGTGGCTCCGGCATCAACCCTCAGGCCAGCCCTCAGTCTCCGGGGGCCCTTACCTCAGGAGACTATTGATGCTGCTGGTGCCTCTGTCTATGCTGCGTAACACTTCACCCGTTTTTCGGCCAAGATGCCAGCGCAGAGAAAGGGCGTGCAGGTGGGCGAACAGGCGGATCTGCACCTCCCGGTTTGTGAACTGCTGCACGCGGATCCACAGGAAGCTGCGCAGGTTACTAACAAAGCCAGTCGCACCTAAGAGGGTGGGGAATTTTAGAAAATCATCAAAAGGCATACATATGTGAGATGGGCGCTGCAGACACTGGTGTAAGGATCGATTTAAGGGGTTTGCTTGGGGGGGGGGGGGGGGGGTCTGAATTGGCAAACCGCGGTCTGAATCCGGAGGAGGGATGCCAGCTATCTGGACCAGCAGACCTGGATGGGGGAAGTCTACTCAAGTGCATTTAGCGAAACTACTGTAGGGGTCCTGAGTGAAGAGGAATCAGGAGCAGCAAGTATATACCGTACTTTTCTTATTATTCGTCTGGTCTGGCATCTAATTTATCTCAGGAGCCTTTTATGCATTGAAAAAAGTGCATTACAAATATTATTTTGGCACATTTAGCAATTCTGCGGAACGGGTGCGGACCCATTCATTCTCAATGGGGATGGAAAGGATGCGGACAGCATACATTGTGCTGTCCGCATCCAACTTTTTCGAAAAAAATAGAGCATGTCCTATTCTCGTCTGCAATAGTGGACAAGAATAGGCATTTTTATAGGGGTGCCGGCCCGGTGTATTGTGGATCCGCAATACACTACGGACGTAGGAATGGACCCTTAGAATAGGGTTTTAAAAAAGTTTAGTTAAAAATTCAGGTACACTAAAATTTTAAGGGGTTGTGCTTGTTTTAGGAGAAGGGGGGAGGGGTTGCACCCCCCCTTCCTGGGCAGACCTAGGAAGGACACTAACCAGCTTCTTGGTGCTGCACTCTCTGACCGTCCCTGCTCCGCTCGGGTCTCTGGATGTAAACTCCCGTTTTGCCGCCACTGCAGCCAATCACTGGCTGCAGCTGTGACCTGCTCCCCTTGTGTCATGACTATGAGAAGCAGGTCACTGCTGTTTTTTTTTTTTTTTTCTTTTTTTGCAACCACCCCCTTCCTGGGCAGGGAAGCATACTTACCTGTCTCCTGTGCTCTCCGGTCTTCACGGCTCCATTGCTAAGTTACTGGATGTAAACTTACGGTTTGACACCGCTGCAGCCAATTGCTGGCTGCAGCGGTGTCAAACTCAAGCTTACATCCAGGAACCTAACAGTAGAACCGTGAAGGCCGGAAATCGCAGGAGACAGGTAAGTATGCTCTCCTTCGCAGGTCTGCCCAGGAGGGGGTGGTTGCAAAAATAAAAATACAAATCCCAAACATGCACAACCCTTTTGCAGGTACCACACTGGCATCTGAATAATTGTAGCGTCCAACTGAATTTTATGCTCTGCTCAGGGTATGAGTAATTCTAGGCGTCTGGTTTGGAATCCAGGTCTTGTAAGGTGGCCAGAATGAGTTTAGGGGTCAGGGGGTCATAATTAATTTGGGGGTCTGGTCTTGTTTTCCGGCATAGAGTTTCGTAGTCGGGGCTCTATGCCGGAAGAATACTGATCAGGATTATCCCCATGCATTCTGAACGGAGAGAAATTCGTTCAGCATGTAAACGTTTTTTGGACGGAGAAAATACCGCAGCATGCTGCGGTTTTCTTTCTGTCCTGGGATGCGGAGCAAAACAGATCCGTCATGACCCCCAATGTAAGTCAATGACGGGTCCGTCTTGGCAATGTTAAAAAAAGTTAAAGTTAATATAAGCGGATCCGTTCAAACGGATGAATGTGGTTGTATTATCTGTAACTGAAGCGTTTCTTTCCGGCATAGAGCCCCGACGACGGAAAACAAAAACGCCAGTGTGAATGGATCGGTTCAAGGGGTTAGAGGACATGGTGGTGGGGGAATGTGCTCATGGGAGGGGAGGATCCTGGCAGTAAGACCCTCTGTGATTGGCTGATGTGTCTATTGTAATTGATATAATGTATCACGGCTCCTCTGCACTTCATACTTACAGTAACGGTCCTGTGTTTTTTAATGGGGCTGTGTAACCTCAACTGCTACTCCCACAAATAAAAAAAATACTTAAAGTGCCCCGTAATGTTGCATGTGCGTAACCTACCACCCATATATATACGGACAGCATTCAGATATTACCTGCTCCTCCGCCCTGAAGTAGCTTGAGCAGAACGTATATGCAGACGGTGAGCGCCAGGGTGTGCCACGCAGAGCCCTCCGTCAGCTGGTCCACTGTAACAAGAGCACAGACGTACATGACCATGCCAGCTTTATTTAAAAGAAAGTGCAATCCTTCCCAGTGTACAGATCTCTGCTTGCCGTCACTGAATGTCCTGCTTGCAGAGGTGCAGGGCTTGTTACAGTGCATGCTTTGCATGATTTTCATTTGGACAATGACCTGAAAGGGTTTTTATCCTGTTGGTGTGAAAATTCCCATTCACTGACAGGAAGCAGAGATCCTGAAAACATTCGGGAATTGCAACATCGTACATATTTAAACGTTTCGAACTTTCCTTGAACAATAATTGAAACTCAACCATAGAAAATCCCATTACTTTCTCACCTATAGTCTTGTAGTAGATGGGAACAAAGACGTTGATGGCTCGCTCCAGCCCCATCAGTCCCATGCAGAGGACAACCAGGAGCTGCAGCAGGACGTTCCCTCGCGGCCACATGTACGGTACGAGAAGTCGGACCTTCTTCCAGAAACCCTGCCACGTGGATTCATTTGGGCTTCTGAGCAGAGTCTGATACAAAAGAATGATAGACGCTGAGTCAATGGTCGAGGCTTGCAACCTGTGGTGTCATGAAACCACAACAACCAGCAGGTAAGTCTGTCGCTCCTCTGCATTGTCCACTGGGGTCTGAGGCAGAAAGAAACTCCACCTCCTGCCTCACCAGAAGCTCTGACTCTGTCCCACCCTCCATGCTTGACACTGCAGCCTTGCTTGTACATATTAACTGCACTACACTGCATCCAGATATCAAAGATGAGATACTGCAGTAGGTTTAGCCAAACCCTGCACCACACACAAAGTCATCTCTGCTACACCAGTATACAGGGGAAATACAAGGAAGATCCACATTTCATGCCCCTAGAGGCTACTTTAATGGTCACGGATTGATGGCCACTAGGAAGCGTTTCCCTAAAAATACTTCAGTACTCACCATGTAGTAGACTAACCAGATAAACAAGGGAGCATCAGAGCTGCAGCCTCACCCGTCCCCCAACTGCTCTGTCTGCTACACTAAAAGACCATAATCCCCAACACAGTCCGAACCACAAGGTTATACAGAGGTCTCTGAGCAGGACTGCGGGTATAATGGACAGTCACAGCTAAAAGCCGACCCCCTCATCACAAGAAACCAAAGTGCAAATCAACAGGAAGGATCTGAAAACCTGAAAAATATTAAAAACATGCAGAGACTGAACGGGAACTTCCAACGTGATCTTACACTCGTCACTGTCTATCTGATAAACATATAATAATCACAACCAGAAGAAATACATTCAACCAAATGCATATTCCTGTACATAGGAAGGCAGTATTATAGTAGTTATATTCTTGTACATAGGAAGGCAGTATTATAGTAGTTATATTCTTGTACATAGGAGCAGTATTATAGTAGTTATATTCTTGTACATAGGAGGCAGTATTATAGTAGTTATATTCTTGTACATAGGAGCAGTATTATAGTAGTTATATTCTTGTACATAGGAAGCAGTATTATAGTAGTTATATTCTTGTACATAGGAAGCAGTGTTATAGTAGTTATATTCTTGTACATAGGAGGCAGTATTATAGTAGTTATATTCTTGTACATAGGAGGCAGTATTATAGTAGTTATATTCTTGTACATAGGAGCAGTATTATAGTAGTTATATTCTTGTACATAGGAGCAGTATTATAGTAGTTATATTCTTGTACATAGGAGGCAGTATTATAGTAGTTATATTCTTGTACATAGGAGGCAGTATTATAGTAGTTATATTCTTGTACATAGGAGGCAGTATTATAGTAGTTATATTCTTGTACATAGGAGGCAGTATTATAGTAGTTATATTCTTGTACATAGGAGGCAGTATTATAGCAGTTATATTCTTGTACATAGGAGCAGTATTATAGTAGTTATATTCTTGTACATAGGAGCAGTATTATAGTAGTTATATTCTTGTACATAGGAGCAGTATTATAGCAGTTATATTCTTGTACATAGGAAGCAGTATTATAGCAGTTATATTCTTGTACATAGGAGCAGTATTATAGTAGTTATATTCTTGTACATAGGAGGCAGTATTATAGTAGTTATATTCTTGTACATAGGAGGCAGTATTATAGTAGTTATATTCTTGTACATAGGGAGCAGTATTATAGTAGTTATATTCTTGTACATAGGAGCAGTATTATATTAGTTATATTCCTGTACATAGGAGCGTATGTATAGTACTTATATTCTTGTACATGGGAGCAGTATTATAGTAGTTATATTCTTGTACATAGGAGGCAGTATTATAGTAGTTAGTATTCTTGTACATAGGAGCAGTATTATAGTAGTTATATTCTTGTACATAGGAGCAGTATTATAGTAGTTATATTCTTGTACATAGGAAGCAGTATTATAGTAGTTATATTCTTGTACATAGGAGCAGTATTATAGTAGTTATATTCTTGTACATAGGAGGCAGTATTATAGTACTTATATTCTTGTACATGGGAGCAGTATTATAGTACTTATATTCTTGTACATGGGAGCAGTATTATAGCAGTTATATTCTTGTACATAGGAGGCAGTATTATAGTACTTATATTCTTGTACATGGGAGCAGTATTATAGTAGTTATATTCTTGTACATAGGAGCAGTATTATAGTAGTTATATTCTTGTACATAGGAAGCAGTATTATAGCAGTTATATTCTTGTACATAGGAGCAGTATTATAGCAGTTATATTCTTGTACATAGGAGCAGTATTATGAGTAGTTATATTCTTGTACATAGGAGCAGTATTATAGTAGTTATATTCTTGTACATAGGGAAGCAGTATTATAGCAGTTATATTCTTTGTACATAGGAGCTAGGGATGTCCCGATACCATTTTTTAAGACCGAGTACGAGTACCGATACTTTTATTTAAGTACTCGCGATACCAATTACCGATACCTCGTATAAACAGCGCCGCAGTTACTGATAGCAATGAAAAAAATTAAAGCTGGAAATTGGTTGCTATGGACAACGGCTTTTCTTTTCCTTTGTACAAGTGTTAATAAATTAATAAATGGGAATATAATAGTGTTTTCCAACCAATGTGCATCCAGGGAGATCTGTTATGGGGGCGCTGTAGATGTCACTGTTATCGGGCGCTGTGGATGGCACTGTTATGGGGGCCCTGTGGATGGCACTGTTATGGGGGCACTGTGGATGTCACTGTTATGGGGGCGCTGTGGATGTCACTGTTATGGGGGCGCTATGGATGTCACTGTTACGGAGGCGCTGTGGATGTCACTGTTACGGGGCGCTGTGGATGTCACTGTTATGGGGCGCTGTGGATGTCACTGTTATGGGGGCGCTGTGGATGTCACTGTTATGGGGCGCTGTGGATGTCACTGTTATGGGGCGCTGTGGATGTCACTGTTATGGGGCGCTGTGGATGTCACTGTTATGGGGGATCTGTGGATGACGCTGTAATGGTGATCTGTGGGTGACACTGTTATGGGGGGGATCTGTGGATGTCACTGTTATGGGGGATCTGTGGATGACGCTGTAATGGGGGATCTGTGGATGACGCTGTAATGGGGGCTCATCTCTGGATGACACTAATGGGGGCTCATCTCTGGATGACACTAATGGGGGCTCATCTCTGGATGACACTAATGGGGGCTCATCTCTGGATGACACTAATGGGGGGGCTCATCTCTGGATGACACTGTTAGGGGGCTATGTGGATGACACATATATAGCATATTATGCTATATAAGTGTCATCCACAGATCTCCCATTAATGTCATCCACAGACCCCCATAAGTGCCATCATAGTGTATGTGTGTGGGGGGGCAGTTTACACTGGCAGGGGCCGGTGTAGCTTAACTCTTTCATACACCGGCCCCACAGCTTCTATACACTATTGACGACATAAACCTAATCTCTATTAATGTGGCCATAATTACTAACTAATTAATGCGCAGTCTCCCTGGTTAGGCTCTCAGTCCCTCCATCCTCCTCCTGCCCCGCGCGCCTTCTACATTCATAAAATGGGCGGAGCGCGCAGGAGTGACGTGAGGTGCTGGGAGGAATCGGGCAGCTTCAGCTCCCAGTTCCTCCATGCGCCTCCTGTCCCGCCTGCCCGCTCCGCCCACTTTTATGAATGAAGAAGGCAGGCGAGGCAGGAGGAGCATGGAGAGGACTGAGCGCCTGAGCCTGAAGGAGACTGCGAGTAGTAGTTAGTAATTCTGGCCATGATAATAGATGTTAGGTTTGCTTCAATAGTGTATGGGAGCTGCCGGACCGAGACTTCGGTATCGGCAGCGGTATCGGCGGCATTTTCACGAGTACAAGTACTCGTGAAAATGCCGATATCGATCCCGATACCGATACTGGTATCGGTATCGGGACATCCCTAATAGAAGCAGTATTATAGCAGTTATATTCTTGTACATAGAAGCAGTATTATAGTAGTTATATTCTTGTACATAGGAGGCAGTATTATAGTAGTTATATTCTTGTACATAGGAGGCAGTATTATAGTAGTTATATTCTTGTACATAGGAGGCAGTATTATAGTACTTATATTCTTGTACATAGGAGCAGTATTATAGCAGTTATATTCTTGTACATAGGGGCAGTATTATAGTAGTTATATTCTTGTATATAGTGGACAGAATTATAGTAGTAATACCTTTATCCTCCACCACTCACCTGTGTGTTCTCGATATCTCTTTCATCTTCATTTATAAGGAGAATGTATGGCTTGTGTGGTCGCCCAGGCGCTAGGAATCCTAACATGAATAGGAACAGAGTGCAGAGGTATCGCAGGGTCCACAAACCAAACTGCACCTGTAAAGATAACGTCAGATTAGAAATCTACATGATGAAGTGAACCTTATTAATTCTGGAAGCAGTCCATTATATCGGTACAGAAGGACCACAATGATGTATATACTGTACAATTATCTGGCAGACCCCTGCATCATATTATGCTGAGCATTTTAGGTAGTGTAATCATTTTGGCATCAAATAAATAATTGCAATATTGCATTGTACCAAACGCCAAAATTTGAATGCCAGGAATGTATCCGTCAACACAGTGCGGACAGATTCCAAGCATCACCTTATGAATGACAAATGTACACCAATCCAAGTGAATAGGGACTAAAGCTGGATTAACTTCATGGCCTGAATATTGGGTCAATAATCGGGAACAAACGTTCCGACAAAACGCTCATTCCCGAAAATCTCCCTGTCTAAAGGTCCTCGGATCACCCGATGAACAAGCATAGCACTCCCGGGCAGCAGATCCCGCTATCTACACATCGTTCTGCTGCCCAGGGACAACGACTTTGTAGGGGCGGCGAGTGGAAGCAGCAGCGATCACTCGTCCTCATACTGTGGAGGTGACGCTGCATGTAAATGCAGTGCTTCACCTCCACTTAATGGGCAGCTGACTGCTTCAATCCCAACAATCGGCTTCTCCTCACTCAGTGTAAATGCGCCTAAGGCCTCTTTCACATCCGGATCTCTAGGACGGAAAGCTACTGATCAGTTTTATCCCCATGCATCCTGAATGGAGAGAAATCCGTTCAGGATGCATCAGTTCAGTATGTCAACGTTTTTTGGATGTTGACAAAAGCGCAGCATGCTGCGGATTTGTCTCCGTCCAAAAATCCGGAAGACATGCTGCAACGCCGGATCCGGAATTAATGCCCATTGAAGAGCATTAGTCCGGATCCGGCCTTTAGCTAAACGTCGTTTCCGCGCATCGCCGGATCCGACGTTTAGCTTTGTCAATGAGTTACTATGGCAGCCAGGACGCTAAAGTCCTGGTTGCCATAGTAGAAGTAGGGGAGCGGCATACTTACATTCCATGCGGCTCCGGGACGCTCCAGGATGACGTCAGGGCGCCCTAGTGCATAGATCACGTGATCGCATGGATCACGTGATCCATGCGCGCGGGGCGCTCTGGCGTCATTCTGGAGCGCCCGAGCCGCACGGAATGTAAGTATGCCGCTCCCGCTCCCACTGCTACTATGGCAACCAGGACGCTAGTAGCGTCCTGGCTGCCATAGTAACACTGAAAGCATTTTGAAGACTGATCAGTCTTCAAATGCTTTCAGTTCACTTGCGTTGTGCCGGATCCGGCGTGCATTCCGGCGACGGAAGTGCACGCCGGATCTTCACAACGCAAGTGTGAAAGAGGCCTTAAAGGGGCTGTGTTACTTCAGCAAATATCTTTCTCTACACAATAAATGCTAATACAAGGGACTTACTAATGTATTGCACATATGGCAAGAGAGAGAGAAGGCGCTCATAGGGTAGTACGTTTCTTCCAAAGGATTGGACTAGAGAAGTGTGAAAATTAGGCTCACCTTGCGTGGTTGTGCTATCTTAAGGCACAACTCTTGTACAGGAGCCGAGCTGCTGGCGTTCCCACATGTCACGGAGCTACTCCTGAGAGACATCTTTGGGGTACTCCTATTCAAAAGCACGGCACTCCAGACTTGAAAAAGGGGCGTGTATGCGTTGTCAATAAATCCCTAAAAAGAATACTCCTGTCTTGAGGTCTTTCGAGTGCGCCCCATCCGGTACCACACTGGGAGTGCAGGTACTCTGCACATCCTATTCGCCTGTGTTCCTTACTAATGTATTGTGATTCTCCATATTGCTTCCTTTGATGGCTTGATTCATTTTTCCATCACATTATACCCTGCTCGTTTCCATGGTCACGACCACCCTGCAATCCATCAGCGGTGGTCGTGCTTGCACCCTATAGGAAAAAGCAACGGCCTATGTGAGCTTCCACCGTCCTGGCCACCAGAGAGGTCAGCACTTTTTTCTATAGTGTGCAAGCATGACCACCGCTGCTAGATTGCAGGGTGGTCGTGACCAAGGAAACGAGCAGTGTATAACGTGATGGAAAAATGAATCCAGCCAGCAGAGGAGGCAACATGGAGAATCACAATGCATTAGTAAGTGCCCTGTATTAACTTTCTCTACATGATAAATGCCACTTGCTGAAGTGAGAGGACCCCTTTAAGGCAGTCAGGCAATATTTTCCAACTCAGTAGAAGTCACAGTCTAGCTCTCGCCTTAAATCGGCCATGTATTTTTATAGGAAAGTCGTCTAAATGCGGCAATTTCTGCAGGACTGCCTGATGTGTATGGGGCGTCACAACTCTCCCCATCAGCAAATAACAGGGGAAAAAGGATTGCTAATGTCGGATTTCACAACATCAGATCCTGCAGGAAAGAAAATCTGCCGCCAGAAGTGTCTGCCACAGCTTTATTCCCTTCTCACTTTTAAAATATAAACATGCATGCTTGGCTGATGGAACATGCAAGTGCAAGGGAGAGTCAGGAAAAGCAGCTGTTGGAGGAATGAATTTTTACTGTAGTTACAAGCAGGACGGTTGCAAAATGGAGGATTGGAACTATTGCAGAAGCATTGAAATACAGCAGGGATGCCCAAGCTGCGGCCCTCCAGCTGTTGCAAAACTACAAGTCTCAGCAGGGCGTGATGGAAGTTGCAGTTTTACAGCAGTTGGAGGGCCGCAGGTTGAGTATCCCTGAAATACAGCAACTCGATTTATTCTTATGGACTCAGTTGCCCCCGTCACACACAAAACCCGAAAAATCAACAGGCACACCAACCTGACCAAAAACTAGACAAGCTTCCAGGGCTGCTGAGCGGCGATGGAAGAAATCCCATTCTAAGGATGACTTCACCACATACAAGCAATCAAAAAAAAGGGGACTTCTCATCCCTCATATCTGCCCTGTCCCACAGCCCTAAACAACTTAGCACCTTAACTCCCTTCTCCGTCCCCCCGCGACCCCACCCTCTCCTCTTATCTCGGCTGAGGACTTTGCTGCATATGTCAAACAAAAGATAATCAACATTAGAGAAAGCTTCAGCACGCAGACCCTCCGCACAGCTGCTCCATCCTCTTCTCCCCAAAACCCGCTTCTCCGCCATTACAGAAGAAAAACTCTCCACCCTACATCTCACCACCTGTGCACCTGACCCAATCCCATCCCACCTCATCCCTAACCTCACCACAGTGTTTATCCCGGCCCAAACTCATCTCCTTAACCTCTGGTGTCTTCCCCTCTGGTTTTAAAGACGCTACCATTACACCCATCCTCAAAAAGCCTTCACTTGACCCGTCTTCTTTGTCCAGTTATCGCCCCATATCACTTCTTCCATATGCCTCAAAGCTACTTGAACAACATGTCCATTCTGAACTGTCCTCTCACCTCTCCCCCTGCTCCCTCTTTGACCGGCTTCAATCTGGCTTCTGACCCCATCACTCAACCGAGACTGCCCTCACCAAAGTCACCAACGACCTACTACTTGCCAAAACCAAAAAACATTACTTTGTCCTACTCCTCCTTGACCTGTCCTCTGCCTTCTCCATTACTCTGTCCACTGCCTTTTCCATTACTCTGTCCTCCTTCTCCTTGACCTGTCCTCTGCCTTCTCCATTACTCTGTCCTCCTTCTCCTTGACCTGTCCTCTGCCTTCTCCATTACTCTGTCCTCCTTCTCCTTGACCTGTCCTCTGCCTTCTCCATTACTCTGTCCTCCTTCTCCTTGACCTGTCCTCTGCCTTCTCCATTACTCTGTCCTCCTTCTCCTTGACCTGTCCTCTGCCTTCTCCATTACTCTGTCCTCCTTCTCCTTGACCTGTCCTCTGCCTTCTCCATTACTCTGTCCTCCTTCTCCTTGACCTGTCCTCTGCCTTCTCCATTACTCTGTCCTCCTTCTCCTTGACCTGTCCTCTGCCTTCTCCATTACTCTGTCCTCCTTCTCCTTGACCTGTCCTCTGCCTTCTCCATTACTCTGTCCTCCTTCTCCTTGACCTGTCCTCTGCCTTCTCCATTACTCTGTCCTCCTTCTCCTTGACCTGTCCTCTGCCTTCTCCATTACTCTGTCCTCCTTCTCCTTGACCTGTCCTCTGCCTTCTCCATTACTCTGTCCTCCTTTCCTTGACCTGTCCTCTGCCTTCTCCATTACTCTGTCCTCCTTCTCCTTGACCTGTCCTCTGCCTTCTCCATTACTCTGTCCTCCTTTTCCTTGACCTGTCCTCTGCCTTCTCCATTACTCTGTCCTCCTTCTCCTTGACCTGTCCTCTGCCTTCTCCATTACTCTGTCCTCCTTTTCCTTGACCTGTCCTCTGCCTTCTCCATTACTCTGTCCTCCTTCTCCTTGACCTGTCCTCTGCCTTCTCCATTACTCTGTCCTCCTTCTCCTTGACCTGTCCTCTGCCTTCTCCATAACTCTGTCCTCCTTCTCCTTGACCTGTCCTCTGCCTTCTCCATTACTCTGTCCTCCTTCTCCTTGACCTGTCCGGTCATGTCTCCCACTCTCACACCACCTCCTCATCTCATTCCCTCTCTGTTGGTGTCCCGCAAGGCTCCGTCCTAGGACCCCTGCTCTTCTCTATCTACACCTTCGGCCTAGGACAGCTCATAGAGTCCCATGGCTTTCAGTATCACTTTTATGCTGATGACACACAGATCTACCTCTCTGGTCCAGACATCACCACCTTACTATCCAGAATCCAAAAATGCCTATTTTCCATATCATCCTTCTCCTCTCGCTTTCTAAAACTTAACATGGATAAAACAGAATTCATCATCTTTCCCCATCTTGCTCACTCCCCCAACAGACCTATCTATCACAATCAATGGCTGCTCACTCTTCCCGGTCATCCAAGTTCGCTGCCTTGGAGTGACCTTGGATTCTGCCTTCTCCTTCCGACCGCACATCCAAGCCCTTTCCACCACCTGTCGCCTCTAACTCAAAACATCTCCCGCATCCGCCCTTTTCTCAACTTTGAGTCTCTGAAAATGCTTGTACATGCCCTCATCATCTCCCGCCTAGACTACTGCAACATTCTCCTCTGTGGACTTCCATCTAGCTCTCGCACCCCTCCAATCTATCCTCAACTCTGCTGCCTGACTAATCTACCGCTCACCCCGTTACTCCTCTGTCTCTCTCCTCTGCCAGCCTCTGGCTCTCCACTGCCCAGTGATTTCAGTTTAAAATACTAACCAACACATACAAGGCCGTCCACAACCAATCCCCTCCCTACATCTCCGAGCTACGTTCCCGATACATTCCCACACGCAATCTCCGATCCTCACAGGACCTCCTTCTCTCCTCTAATCACCCCTTCCCTCCTCCAGGATTTCTTCTGTGCATCCCCCATACTCTGGAACGCTCTACCCCAACATATCAGACTCTTGCCTACAGTGAAATCCTTCAAAATAAACCTTAAAAAAAAAAAAACACCTCTTCAGACAATCCTACAACCAGTGACCCTGCTGCCGCCATGACCAGCTTCACCCTCGCCTACTGTCTCCTTTCCCCATACCATGTAGATTGTAAGCCCTCGCGGACAGGGCCCTCTCTCCTTCTGCACCAGTCTGTATTATGTATGTGCACCGCTTATCAGATGTACAGAGCTATGGAATGAATGGCGCTTTAATAATAAAATGGATGTCTGTTGCAAAATGAAAATGTATGGAAAAATTGTACAAGTAAAGTCACCGTGATGCCCTAGTGCGGGTCTACGGATGTCACACAAAGCTTCTGAAGTAAATGCGGCATGGCAGCGGAGGTCTTGCAATTCCCAGAACATACAGAACTGGCTTACCTTTTGTGACACGTTCTCCATCGATGTCCACCACCAATGAGGACTCATCCAGGATATGAATGCCAAGTTCTCTGCAGCAAAGGCCAGTGCCCAGAAGAGAGGAGCACCACTCCGTGGCCCTTACTCCGCCTCGCTCGAGGGCCCTCGTCCGCTCCAGATGAAGCAGCCAGATGCTGAAGACCCAGGCCCCTGCGGACAGGCAGCCATATACGATCATGTACCCATACAAGACCTTAGTGCCCGCAGCCTGCCAGATCAGACCCCCAGAGCCTGGGCTATCAGCACAACGGATAGCGCCAGCTGCAGGCGGTAAAGGCGGGACTTGAGTATGTACTTGGGCTCCATTGTCCTGCTATGCTTGGCGTAAAGGCGGACTGCAGGCTTCCCAGAAGAAAAGAGAAGCTGAGGAGAACGGATGGGACCAAGGTGAAGTAAAAACAAGGGGACAGTCCATTGTCCAGCCATGCCTGGGACACGCTGCCATTGTGTTCACAGTAACCGCCTAGCGCTGCCATTCTTCCAATACCTAGAAAATACAAATATCATTACTGCAGTGAAATCTCTGTAATCCGGCATCTGATAAACCAGAATCCAAACTTCTAAGACCAGAAACAAAGCACAGGGGACCAGCTGGGACACTCCTCTCCGCAGCAGTTTCTGGGTTTACAGAAAAAAGTTAATGCAAAGTTCTGCAACTTTCTAACATATAAAAGAATATATAAAAGAATGGACTGGGCACTCTACTAGATATCTGTATTTTATTGAAAAGACGCACATCCAACATAAAACCTATCCAATAAAATATAAGGTCGTGAACTTGTAAAAATGGCAGCAGTACATTAATAAAAGAGAGTCAATCCACGTATGCCAATGGCAAGTAGAGGGAGTATATAGGTATATAGGTTAACCAGTGGCAACCAGGATTGAGTCCACCTATTATCCAATACAATAAATTCAATAGACTACCTGGTAATATATAAAGCCTACAGGACACGTGAATCAATGTCCCTGTGGCCCATAAATCACCAGTAGTATATGCACATAAATGAACCAAGTGTGTTCAAAATATTGTGAGATATAAAATAGAATACAAAAGGAATAAAATGGATACTATATTGTCCCGCACTTGGAGTTGCAATGTTGGTTGCAATATAACTAGCCGACCAGGCGTTTGCAGATTCCAAATGACAAACACAATCTTGTATAGTAGCAACACTAATCACATTGGTATATATGGATTGCAATATGAATAGCCTGCCAGGCGTTGGCAGATTTCCAGTGTCAAACAAGGTCTTTTAGAGTCGCAACACTAATCGCATCAGTATCGCATCACTTCTTATAAAATAGTGAGTAGGGCATATAGTGGAGTACGTCCGATTTAAGTATTTCTATAGTGGAGAAAGCATTGCCTCGATATCCACACAGGGAAATACTGACTCCTGAGGTAGATAAGAATGATTAGAACAGTTGCAAGCGGCGTCCCGCTGGGCACGTGTACCGCCCGTGCATTAGAATAATGCCGGCACAATCCAAGACGCCGCGTGAGAGGTGAGGGAGGATTCAGCGAGTGTGCTGAGTAACTGACGGTGAACCATCCCAGACTGACAGAGATCACCAGCGGACATCGAGGACATAATACTGGAGGAGAGTGTGGCGTGTGGGGGTAAGACAGTTTAAAGTGCCGGCACTATTCTAATGTACGGGCGGTACACGTGCCCAGCGGGACGCCGCTGAGGACGCTGCTTGCAACTGTTCTAATCATTCTTATCTACCTCAGGAGTCAGTATTTCCCTGTGTGGATATCGAGGCAATGCTTTCTCCACTATAGAAATACTTAAATCGGACGTACCCACTATATGCCCTACTCACTATTTTATAAGAAGTGATGCGATACTGATGCGATTAGTGTTGCGACTCTAAAAGACCTTGTTTGACACTGGAAATCTGCCAACGCCTGGCAGGCTATTCATATTGCAATCCATATATACCAATGTGATTAGTGTTGCTACTATACAAGATTGTGTTTGTCATTTGGAATCTGCAAACGCCTGGTCGGCTAGTTATATTGCAACCAACATTGCAACTCCAAGTGCGGGACAATATAGTATCCATTTTTATTCCTTTTGTATTCTATTTTATATCTCACAATATTTTGAACACACTTGGTTCATTTATGTGCATATACTACTGGTGATTTATGGGCCACAGGGACATTGATTCACGTGTCCTGTAGGCTTTATATATTACCAGGTAGTCTATTGAATTTATTGTATTGGATAATAGGTGGACTCAATCCTGGTTGCCACTGGTTAACCTATATACCTATATACTCCCTCTACTTGCCATTGGCATACGTGGATTGACTCTCTTTTATTAATGTACTGCTGCCATTTTTACAAGTTCACGACCTTATATTTTATTGGATAGGTTTTATGTTGGATGTGCGTCTTTTCAATAAAATACAGATATCTAGTAGAGTGCCCAGTCCATTCTTTTATATATTTTCCTAATCAGCGGTGAGGCGGTACTGCTGGACTGAGAGCACCTCGTTGGTTAACTGGTGGTTCTGTGCGTCCTTATCACCTTTGTAAACTTTCTAACATACTTTGTGAATTCCTCACTCTGATCAAGAACTCTGCTTGCTGTCAGTGGAGGAAAGTATCCTTGCTGTACATAGCTTTCCTAAAATAAATCAGTTTGGGACTCTGGATACAACTGTATTAAACTCTCAAGAATTAGGCTTGTGGGTATTCACTGACAGCAAGCAGAGATCTTGAAAGTGGTGAGAGGCACTGCATACAGTATAGAAGAAAGTTGCAGAACTTATTATGTAGGGATGAGAGGGTTTTTCTAAGTACAGGCGATGATGGCCCTGTGTTAATAGTTAATAGGCGAGACTATAAGGGTACGCTCACACGACGACAAAAGTCGCGCGACAAATAGGGCACAACTTCACTGCAACATTTGTCGCGCGACAACTTTATAATGGGAGTCTATGGTGTCGCAGTGCGACATGCGACATGCTGCGACTGCGACGCGACAGTCGCAGAAAAACCCATCTTGAATGGATTTTCTCCGACTTTCGTGTCGCAGTCGCAGCATGTCGCATGTCGCACTGCGACACCATAGACTCCCATTATAAAAATTGTCGCGCGACAATTGTCGTCGTGTGAACGTAGCCTAATTGCTGTAACCTCTGCCAATCGTTGCGGCTCTTCTCCACCTGACAGCTCCAATTGGCTTTTTCTGAAGGCACGGTCAGCCACCGACTAGAACGGGACGTCTCCGGAAAACAACAGAGACGACTTATCAGACGTATAGGTCAGGAGTAAGACCAAATGTATGGTAGACCTGTGAGATATGACAGTAAATAGGCATACACCGTCATAGGCTGCCCACTGATGTATTGCGGTGTATTTTCAATGGTATTGCTTTGCATTTTTTATTGCGTTGCGGTGTATTTTTTTTATTTCTTTGCAGACTATTGTTTTGATATATATACACACACACACACACACACACAGTATATATTTATCTATATAGTTTTTCAATAGAAAATAGCAGCTCACTGCAGCTTTCTATACGGTATAATGATGTCTAACAGCTGACGGCGGTCAGCAGGACACTCTCTTGAACCCAGTCAGGTGGATGAGTCCTATTGAAACGTCTGGTATATACGCCTGTGACTTTTCCGGACTATATACCCCAAAGTGAAACGAGATATGAACACAACCTATGGCCTCAGGCAGCGCGCACAGGGCCTGTATAGGGACCGCTGGACAGCCGCCAATTGGTGTAAAAATCGATATTCTCCTCTCCGTCCTACTGTATCCTATGGAGTTACAGATTCCATATTAGTCCATGTGACCAAACCTCTATGTGCCAACTGGAGGCAAGAAAATGTACAATACGGACCCTGATATTTATATGGGTGCCATGTTATTGATGACACCAGCACTGTACATGGGGAGGGGTAGGATGTTATTATGGCCACCACAATTATTGTAAGCTAAACATTAGCGCTGTTATTATAGTTGGGTAATGTACGGGTCGTGGTGACGTCTTTTTCTCAGAACAGGTCTAGTAACAGGCTGTGGGATGGTGTTTGATGCAAGAGAAGTCACCAAAATGAACAAAAGAACAAAGATAGATGACAGAGAAAGAAAAATACTGGCCACAGACATTATATAAAAGCTGCCTGAACTTTAACCGTGAGGAAGGTTTTATCCCTAAACCCTCCATTATCAAAGACCCACACCAGCCGCCCTGATCCAGCCCAGCCACCTGCTTTCACTCTGGTCAGGCTTGTGTACAGACTAGGCCTCAGAAATATGGTAACCATAGTGACAAAGCACTCTGCAGTAGAGACCAGATGTTGCTATGGACAGGGAAGACACTGAGGCCTAGTGTACACATAAAAGCCTGCCTAGGAGTATATCATTGTACTCTACAGGACAGGTCACTGGGTTAACCCTTTGGTGGGAATGGCTGGAGCTACATGGTTGGCCTCATGTACGCACACAGTCAGCAACCAATCAGAGTTCATATTTCTAAACTGCAACAGAAAAGGGAAATATGGACTCTGACTACTACGGAAACAAAGGCGCATTTTCTCTGTTCAGCCAAGTTATTTTATTGGGTTTGTTACTTATTTCTGAAATGAAATCCGCCAATGAGTTGAAAACCTTAGTACCGAAAAACTGCCATTTTAGAAGGAGACCTAAGAACCTTTTTTACCGTGGCTTGTTTAAAGGAGTTCTCCGGGTTTTTAATATTGATGACCTATCCTTAGGATAGGTCATCAATATCAGATTGGCGGGGGTCAGACACACCCACTGATCATCTGTACGAAGGAAAATACGCAGAGTAGACAGCAGTAGGAAGAGAGAAGGGAGACAGCACGTGCACACTATGGGCGCCATCTCCTCATACAGCTGATCGGCTGGGGTCAACATTAGTAAAAGCCTGGAGAGCCCCTTTAGAGCTCATGCTCATGACCGTATTTTATTTCCGCTCCGTTCTGTTTTTTGTGGGGCCCGTATGCGGAACCGTTTACTTCAATGGGGCTGTAGAAAATACGGAAGTTACTCAGTGTGCATTCGGTTTCCGTTTGTCCGCATGGCCGCAAAAAAGTAGTGCATGTCCTATTATTGTCCACAAATCACGGTCTGAGGCCCCATTCAAGTCAATGGGTCCGCAAAAATACATAACCCACACAAAACACATCTGTATGTTATCCGTATTTCATCCGTATTTTACGGATCCATACTGTAGAAATGCTATGTCCAGCCCGTATTGCGTTTGGTGATTAATAAGTTACTGTTTCCGATCAGCAAAAGGATTACATATGGATATGTTTTGTGGAATAACGAAACGGAAGAGGACTTAAATCAGAGGAAAAAACCTCAGATGCGGAACAACACATCCGTGAAAAATGGACCGCAAAACAACAACGGTCATGTGCATGAGCCCTTAGGGTCCTTTCACACGCCTGCAAGTGTTTTGCGGTCTGCAAACACGGACACCGGTCATGTGCGCTCCGCATTTTGCGGACCGCACATGGCCGGCACTTTAATAGAAATGCCTTTTCTTGTCCGTGTCTCGCGGAGAACAGGACTATTTTTTTGCAGAATGGAAGTGTGGATGCGACAGCACACTGTGTTCTGTCCGCATCTTTGCGGCCCCATTGAAAATGAATGGGTCCGGATGCGTCCGCAACGCTGTGGAACGGAGCTGGACCCATTTTGCAGACGTGTGAATGGACCCTTGAAGGGAACCTGTCATCTCTACTATGCTACCTTCGCTGAGGATTTCTAAATGTTCATTGTGTTGCCCTAAACATATAAATTACACTTTTTAATTTCATTTGCAGACGAATTAAATAGGTATTATGCATTTTTGTACTTCCCGCCTTTTATGCAAATTAACATAAAAGAGTCATATCTTACTTGTGTGACCAGAGAAGAGTCATATTTTTGGAGTCACGTCCTATAGATAAAGTCTCGAGTGAGCTTCCTTGCTTTGAGTCTAGGTAAGCACGCCCCTAACCGTCCCCCTTTTGTTAAATTGACAGCCTGCAGTGTGGCCGGGATCGCATGAGTCTCGCGCATGCGCGGTGCGCTCCTTGGTAATGCGTGATCCTGTCTCCAGCTGCCGCTGTTAGCCGGGTTTTAGCGGCGCACTGCGCATGCGCGAGGCTTATGCGATCCCGGCCACACTGCAGGCTGTCAACCTAACAAAAGAGGGGACGGTTAGGGCGTGCTTACCTAGACTCGAAGCAAGGAAGCCGCTGCCCCTTGACTTAAAACATTGTTTTTTTGAAATTATGGAGCATCAGTTTTATGCTATGGGTTTTCTGCCCATAGTTCCATAGTGGAAAATTCGCAGCATACCCACCGTATGTGAGCGTACTCCTAAGAATATAGATACACGCTGACTTTCGAGTGCCATGTGTCGTGCCAAAGTATTGCTTTGTAACAGGGCTGCCATAGAAATGAATGGGGGGCAGCATGACTCAGGCTACTTTCAGACTCGCGTTTTGGGCGGATGCGTCATGGATCTACAAAAACGGATCTGTTACAATAATACAACCGCATGCATCCGCTCATGAACAGATACGTTTGTATTATCTGTAACATAGCCAAGAGGCATCCGTCATGAACTTCATTGAAAGTCAATGGGAGACGGATCCGCTTTCTAGTGTGGCAGATTGTGTCAGAGAAAACTGATCCGTTTGGCTCCGTTTCGTCAAGCGGACAGCGTTTTGGTGTCCGCCTCCAGAGCGGAATGGAGACTGATCGGAGAGCAAACTGATGCATTCTGAGCGGATCCTTTTCTATTCAGAATGCATTAGGGAAAAACTGATCTGTTTTGGAGCGCTTGTGAGAGCCCATGACGGATATCACAAACGTAAAGCCAAAACGCGAGTGTGAAAGCAGCCTCACATATTTGCGGGACCAAAACACAAGAAGATTTTTGTGATTTGTGTGTCGAAGTCACAGCAAATATGCGAGCGATGCTGTGACCCCATTCATTCCTATAGTAGCCCTGCTACACTGCGATCTTTGGTTGCATGGCAGCGGTCGTGGCCAAACGCATGGTAACGAAACCCTAATATAGGCCTAATTCACACGTCCGCTATTTGTCCGCACCTGCTCCGCAAACTTGCGGAACGGGTGCGGACCCATTCATTTTGAATGGGGACGTGATAGATGCAGAGAGCAAACACTGTGCTCTCCGCATCCGCATTTGCGAGCGCGCCGCCGATCTTCCGGACAGCGGCTCGCAAAAATATAGAGCATGTCCTATTCATGCCTGCAATTGCGGACAAGTATAGGCATCTCTATGGGGCTGGTGGCAAGGTGTGTTGCGGATCCGCAAAACACTACGGACGTGTGAATAAGGCCTCAGACCCTTTTCACCAAGTGAGTTTTCCATCCGGGTGCGATGCGTGACGTGAACACATAGCCCCGTCCCTGAATCCGGACCCATTCATTTCTATGGGGCTGTGCACATGAGCGTTGTTTTTCACATATCACTTCTGCGTTGCGTGAGAATCGCAGCACGTTCTATATTCTGTGTTTTTCACACAGCCCCGGCCCCATAGAAGTGAATGGGGCCTCAGTGAAAAACGTATTGTATCCGGATGTAACCTGGATGCAGTCCGGGTGTAATGCGTTTTTCACTGATGGTTGTTTGGAGATGTTGCTTGTAAATCTTCAGTTTTTTTTCCTGCATCAAAACAGATTGCACGTGCGCGGAAAAAAATGGACGCAATTGCAGACAAAATTGACTAAAATTGCTTGCAAAATGGTGCGAGTGTTACTGGACGCATCCTGAGCCAATCCGTATCGTTCGTGTGAAAGAGGCCTAAGGCTACTTTCACACTAGCGGCAGGACGGATCCGACAGGCCGCCCACCCGACGGAACAGCCTGTCGGACCCGTCCTGCCGCTAGTGAACGTGTGCCCCGGACTACCGCTCCAGCCCCATTGACTACGCACGGCGAGTGGCTGCCGGATTAAAACTACGACATGTCCGACATTTAGTCCGGAGGCCTCTCGCCGTGCCCCCTGCCGGAACTCCACTCCCGCCCCCATTATAGTCACCAGGGCTGGAGCAGTAGTCCGGGGCACACGCTCACTAGCGGCAGAGCGGATCCGACAGGCTGTTCCGTCGGTTGGACAGCCTGTCGGATCCGTCCTGCCGCTAGTCTGAAACTAGCCTAAGGTCTGTATTTTTGTGCAGATTTTGCTGCATTTCGAAACCAAAATCCACGTGTTACTTGCAGATTTATCCCAGATCTTTCTTTTGGATAGACTGGATACCACTGTAGCAAACCCTCAGCTGTGAGACATATCGGGTCTGCACCTACTATGTTTTCAGTCATTTTGTGGCCTCATCACTCGTACAATGCTGGATTCATGGGATTGTGTCCGCCACAGACTAGCACCGGTGGGGATATCCTGCGATCAGTAATTTCGCCACGCTGCCCCGACCCAAGAGCATCTTGTAGACATTGCTTAAAGGGAAAGTGCCTACGGCAAATGTATTGACGGTCGTGCAACGTTTTCAAAGACAAAAGCGTTGTTTTCCAGACGGAGCGCAGTGTGATGCGATTTCGCGTGTGTAGAACACCGCGGGTCACATGTACCAATACAGGCACTTGAGATCCATGCAAATCTCCCTCGCAGTCTTACACACTAGAGACACGTGCACGACGGTCTGAGATGTCACTGCATGTGCGACTTTTTTTTAAACCAAACAACCCGTAACCTGGCAACACACTGATACATGTATCCAGTGCAGAATACACATCCCCAGGAGCACCGCTCTGTGCAGGCGATATCTCTTTAAGAGACTCCAGTTGTATAATAATCCACACTGTGTGTCCTTGTCTCACTTACCTTTTATAGGAATCGGTGTGGGATGTCTCTTCTCCCTGCAGTCTCTCAGGCTGCTTGTATATTAGCAGGTCACTCTCTGTGTAGTGGAGGCAGTCTGTGAGATTCTCTCATCGTGCAGGGACTGTCTCTGTCAGTTTCTTCGTACCCTCTGTGTGTAGTGTCAGGCAGTCTCTGCCCAAATTAGTGTGGTGCTGTCTCTTTGTTACCAAACAAAGACTCTTAGGTCTGTCTCTAACTGTCCCTTTCTCTCTAATCTGCAAGCAGATCTATCCTAAATTAGGATGTTTGCATGCAACAGTCTATGAGCTGGGTCTGTCTCTAGCTGTCTGATTTGCAAGCAGCAGTCTGTCTCTAGCTCTTTCTTTTTGCATGCAGCAGTCTCTAGCTCTCTCTTTTTGCATGCAGCAGTCTCTCAGCTCGGTCTGTCTCTAGCTCTCTCTCTGCATGCAGCAGTCTCTCAGCTCGGTCTGTCTAGCTCTCTCTTTGCATGCAGCAGTCTCTCAGCTCGGTCTGTCTAGCTCTCTCTCTTTGCATGCAGCAGTCTCTCAGCTCGGTCTGTCTAGCTTTCTCTCTTTGCATGCAGCAGTCTCTCAGCTCGGTCTGTCTCTAGCTCTCTTTGCATGCAGCAGTCTCTCAGCTGAGCCTGCCCCTGGATGCCCTTCAGTCTCTTGTACAAAGTCTTAGCCTATGTATGAGTGCCTCAGGTCTCTCAGTGTCTTGCAGTCGGAGTCCTATGCCCCGTGTCTCCAGGCAGTCTCTCCCAGTCCTCCAGCACTCTGCCTGTCTCAGTGCATTGTAGGGCGCATGTCCTCCTGCAGCCGCCGGAGCGCCCCCGGGTCCCTGCGCCCGCCCTGTTAGCCGCTGTGACTCAGCAGTGTCTTTGTGTACAGCGCCGTGTACAGTGACTCAGCACCTTGCGATCAATCACCGTCACCCCTCTCATCGTGAGCCAGCACCGATGGTCAACAGCTCTGCTTGCTGTCAGTCATTGGAAACATTCTGGTTTTACAAGCTTGCTACAATGTATCCAGGAAATCCTCTGTGAATCTGGAGGTTTATTATGAGTTTAGAATAAGGCCGGGTTCACACACAGCTAGACATTTGGTTGTTGAACTGGTTTAGAAATCCCCAATGAATTCTGTTTGTGCAAGGAACGAAATCCGCAATGAAAATAAGCAGCGCGCGCAGAATCCACTGCAGAATTTATACGTCTGTGCAAAACCCACTCACCGTCGCCGTATTTTATCTTTGCTGCAGATTCAACGACTAAAATAATACAACAAATGTGCGATGTGTGAACTCGGTCTAAAGGGTCACTTCTCCCCCTCCCCCAACATCCTGTGGTTCTCAGAGTTTGGGCTTATGCACATGACCGTATGTATTTTGCGGTCTGCAAAAATGGATCTGCAAAAATACGTCCGTGTGCATTCCAGTATTTTGCGGGACGGAACAGCTGGCCACCTAATAGAACAGTACTATCTTTGTCCGTAATGTTCTATTTTTTTGCGGAACGGAAATACAGACATATGGAAACGGAATGCACACGGAGTAACTTCCGTGTTTTTTTGCAGACCTGTTGAAATGAATGGTTCCAGTATACGGTCCGCAAAAAAATCCAGAATGGACAAGGAAAGAATATACGCTCGTGTGCATGAGCCATTTGTCAGCAGCTTTTTCCCTTTCTGGACACATGCATGCTCGGCCGAGTGCATCGGGAGAGATAACTGACAACTCGATAAGTAGGGTTACATGATAAAACTGACAACTGGGGGATACCTGCTGTATAGTATTTATACTTGAAGGGGTTGTGCACTCCCAGGGGCCTAAGGCGGACCCCTCAATATGGCTGGCCCCTCATAGGGAGTCATACTTACCTGCTCCCTGCTGCTGGGTTCTGGCTCAAAATGCTATAAAGATGAAGAAATTGAAGGGGTTTTCTAGGACTTAGGGCTCTTTCACACAAGAGGATGCAGTGCGGGTAATCCGCTACGTGAAAGAGAGCCAAGCCCCGTTCCGGACAGCAGAGACACGGAGCAGTAACAGGATTGATAATGCTCCGCGCCTCTCTGTGATCTTTTTACTACAAAGTGAGATAAAGTTGTTGTCGCCGTGATTTTGTATTAAAAAGATCACAGAGAGGCACAGAGTATTATCAATCCTGTTACTGCTCCGTGTCTCTGCTGTCCGGAACGGGGCTTGGCTCTCTTTCACTCAGCAGATTACCCGCACGGCATCTGTTCATGTGAAAGAGCCCTTAGGCCTCATTTACACGTCAGTGTTCGGTCAGTGATTTCTATCAGTTAGGGCTCATTCAGATGGCCGTATGCTGTCCGCAAAAATGCGGTTCAGTTTTTTTTGCGGATTAGATGCTGACCCATTCGCTTCTATGGGGCCCTTTTCTTCCATTCCACGGCTCCGCAAAACAAATTCTATAGTTGTCAGTTAAAATCATTGAAGTCTATGGGTCAGCAAAAATACTGAATGCTATCCGTTTTTTTACGGACATGCTGAACTGTCTGCAAAAAACGGATCCGCATTTTTGCGAACAGCATACGGCCGTCTGAATGAGCCCTTATTGTGAGCCAAAACCAGGTGCAGATCTTTCCCGCATCAGCAACCTTCGGCTCCCAGCTGTTGTGAAACTACAATTCCCAGCATGCTCCATTCATTTCTATGTAAGTTCTTAGAAGAGCAGAGCAACTATGCATGCTGGAAGTTGTAGTTTCACAACAGCTGGGAGCCAAAGGTTGCCTACCCCTGCCTTATACCTTATGTCTGTTGAGGCTCCAGTCCTGGTTTTGTCTCAAAATCACTGATGGAAATCACTGACCGAACACTGACGTGTGAATGAGGCTTTAAAGGGATCTTCCGAGCTTTTAATATTGATGACCCATCACCTGGGTAGGTTATCAGTATCTGATCGGTGGGGGTCTGAGAAGGCACCAGTGCTCATAGTAGCGCCGTGGCCTTCTCCAGCTTTTCCTAGCCCAGTGACGCCACGTTCATCGGTCACGTGGCTTAGACACAGCTCAGCTCATAGAAGTGAATGGGGCTGAGCTGCGATACCAAGCACGGCCACTATACAATGTACGGCGCTGTACTTGCTGAGCCCAAAAAGTCCACAGCACTCACAGAAGGGCCAGTGCCTTCTTAAATAGCTGATCAGTGGAGGTCCCCACTGATCAGATACTGATGACCTATTTAGGGTCCTTTCACACTTGCGTTCTGAGGATCCGGCAGGCACTTCCGTCCCACCGGATCCGTCCAGAACGCATAAGTCGCCTGAAGCATTAGAAGACTGATCAGGATCCTGATCAGTCTTCGAAATGCTTTCAAATTACTATGGCAGCCAGGACGCTATTAAAGTCCTGGTTGCCATAGTAGTAGTGGGAGCGGGGGAGCGGTATACTTAGAGTCTGTGCGGGTCAGGCGCTCCAGAGTGACGTCAGAGCGCCTCATGCGCATGGATCACGTGATCCATGCGTCTGGGGCGCCTGACGTCACTCTGGAGCGCCCTGGGAGCCGCACGGACTGTAAGTATACTGCTCCCCGCTCCCACTACCTTTACCATGGCAACAAGGACTTTAGCGTCCTGGCTGCCATGGTAACAATTGAGAAAAAGCTAAACGTCGGATCCAGCGATGCGCCGAAACGACGCTTAGCTAAAGGTCGGATCTGGATTAATGCCTTTCAATGGGCATTAATTCCGGATCCAGTCTTGCGGCAAGTGTTCCGGATTTTTGGACGGAACAAAAAGCGCAGCATGCTGCGGTATTTGCTGCGTCCAAAAACGTTCGGTCCTGAACTGAAGACATCCTGATGCATCCTGAACGGATTTCTCTCCATTCAGAATGCATTGGGATGATCCTGATCAGGATTTTCCGGCATAGAGACCCGACGACGGATCTCTATGCCGGAAAACAAAACGCCAGTGTGAAAGGACCCTTAGAGGATAGGTCATTAGTATTTAACCCTTTCGCTAGTACGGCGCTGGAGCGATAGGCAAACATGGCGCCCGCCGCACGTGCATCATGGCAGGTCTTCTCTGACCCGCAGCTAATTACCACTATCGGCAATAATGCCGATCGTGGTAATTAAAGCCTTTAGATGCCATGACCAAGTGAGATCATGACATCTAAATGGTCGAAAACCTGGACGCTCGCATAAAAATGTAATGAAATGTGATCAAAAATTCCCACACACTGCAAAATGGTATCAATAAAAACTACAGATTGTCCCGCCAAAAATCTTTTTTCAAAGCTTAAATTTATTTTTACACAATTTAGGCATAAAAACCTATACATATGGGCTATCGTTGTAATCGTACTGACCCAGAGAATGAAGGGCATGTGCCACAAACCGAACACCGTGGGAACAAAACCTGTAAAACGGTGAAGGAATTGCGTTTTTCCCCAATTCCACCCCATTTGGAATTTTTTGCAGCTTCCCACTACATTGTATGCCATAATTAATGGGGGCATTAGACAGTACAACTTGTCCCGCAAAAATAAGCCCTCGTACAGCTTTTTGAACAGAAATATAAAAAATTTATGGCTCAAGGAAGACAGGGAAAAAAATGAAAATGCAAAACAGAAAAAACCTCCGGTATCCCAAGGGTTAAGTCTCGGAAAACCAGAGCGCCCTGCTGCAGCTATAGCTGCAGTACCAATCACAGCCACTAACCAGTATATGGCGCTGTATCGGAGCTTGTTCTGTGTGCTGTGGCCCCTTTGGCCAGCTGATTGGTGGGGTGCTGGGAGTCGGGGTTTCTCTTCCTTGTAGTTAATAAGGAGACGAAGGTGACCTGGGGCAGATGAGATGAGCAGATCTGCGGATTTCATCTTGTGACTGTTTCCTGATCCTAGCGCTCTGTTTATCTTTCCTCCCAGCTATTTTCTATATTCCCTTTAGGGGCTCATGCACACGGCGGTTCCGCAATACACTGGGCACCGGCCGTGTGCACCTCGCATCACGGATGCGGACCCATTCACTTAAATGGGTCCGCAAACCCAGAGATGCAGAACGGAAGCATGGATCGGAACCCCACGGAAGCACGGATCGGAACCCCACGGAAGCACGGATCGGAACCCCACGGAAGCACTACGGAGTGCTTCTGTGATGTTTCTGTCCGTTCCTCCGCACCACATGTTCTATATTTTTACGGTGCGGACGGATCACGGACCCATTCAAAAATGGGTGTCGAAACATCCTGGCCGCCACACGGACGTTGCATTGGGGACCGCAAATTGCACACAGTAATACAAGCTATAGTACCAATAGTAGTGCACACAGTAACACCAGCTGTAGCACCAGTAATAGTGCACACAGTAACACCAGCTGTAGCACCAGTAGTAGTGCACACAGTAACACCAGCTGTAGCACCAGTAGTAGTGCACACAGTAACACCAGTTATAGTACCAGTAGTAGTGCACACAGTAACACCAGCTGTAGTACCAGTAGTAGTGCACACAGTAACACCAGCTGTAGCACCAGTAGTAGTGCACACAGTAACACCAGCTGTAGTACCAGTAGTAGTGCACTCAGTAACACAAGCTGTAGTACCAGTAGTAGTGCACACAGTAACACCAGCTGTAGCACCAGTAGTAGTGCACACAGTAACACCAGCTGTAGTACCAGTAGTAGTGCACACAGTAACACCAGCTGTAGTACCAGTAGTAGTGCACACAGTAACACCAGCTGTAGTACCAGTAGTAGTGCACACAGTAACACCAGCTGTAGTACCAGTAGTAGTGCACACAGTAACACCAGCTGTAGTACCAGTAGTAGTGCACACAGTAACACCAGCTGTAGTACCAGTAGTAGTGCACACAGTAACACCAGCTGTAGTACCAGTAGTAGTGCAAACAGTAACACCAGTTATAGTACCAGTAGTAGTGCACACAGTAACACCAGCTGTAGTACCAGTAGTAGTGCAAACAGTAACACCAGTTATAGTACCAGTAGTAGTGCACACAGTAACACCAGCTGTAGCACCAGTAATAGTGCACACAGTAACACCAGCTGTAGCACCAGTAGTAGTGCACACAGTAACACCAGCTGTAGTACCAGTAGTAGTGCACACAGTAACACCAGCTGTAGTACCAGTAGTAGTGCACACAGTAGCACCAGCTGTAGTACCAGTAGTAGTGCACACAGTAACACCAGCTGTAGTACCAGTAGTAGTGCACACAGTAACACTCAGCTGTAGTACCAGTAGTAGTGCACACAGTAACACCAGCTGTAGTACCAGTAGTAGTGCACACAGTAACACCAGCTGTAGTACCAGTAGTAGTGCACACAGTAGCACCAGCTGTAGTACCAGTAGTAGTGCACACAGTAACACCAGCTGTAGTACCAGTAGTAGTGCACACAGTAACACCAGCTGTAGTACCAGTAGTAGTGCACACAGTAACACCAGCTGTAGCACCAGTAGTAGTGCACACAGTAACACCAGCTGTAGCACCAGTAGTAGTGCACACAGTAACACCAGCTGTAGTACCAGTAGTAGTGCACACAGTAACACCAGCTGTAGTCACCAGTAGTAGTGCACACAGTAACACCAGCTGTAGTACCAGTAGTAGTGCACACAGTAACACCAGCTGTAGCACCAGTAGTAGTGCACACAGTAACACCAGCTGTAGTACCAGTAGTAGTGCACACAGTAACACCAGCTGTAGTACGAGTAGTAGTGCACAGTAACACCAGCTGTAGCACCAGTAGTAGTGCACACAGTAACACCAGCTGTAGTACCAGTAGTAGTGCACACAGTAGCACCAGCTGTAGTGACCAGTAGTAGTGCACACAGTAACACCAGCTGTAGTACCAGTAGTAGTGCACACAGTAACACCAGCTGTAGTACCAGTAGTAGTGCACACAGTAACACCAGCTGTAGTACCAGTAGTAGTGCACACAGTAGCACCAGCTGTAGTACCAGTAGTAGTGCACACAGTAACACCAGCTGTAGTACCAGTAGTAGTGCACACAGTAACACCAGCTGTAGCACCAGTAGTAGTGCACACAGTAACACCAGCTGTAGTACCAGTAGTAGTGCACACAGTAATACAAGCTATAGTACCAATAGTAATACACACAGTAACACCAGCTGTAGTACCAGTAGTAGTGCACACAGTAGCACCAGCTGTAGTACCAGTAGTAGTGCACACAGTAACACCAGCTGTGGCACCAGTAGTAGTGCACACAGTAACACCAGCTGTGGCACCAGTAGTAGTGCACACAGTAACACCAGCTGTAGTACCAGTAGTAGTGCACACAGTAGCACCAGCTGTAGTACCAGTAGTAGTGCACACAGTAACACCAGCTGTAGTACCAGTAGTAGTGCACACAGTAACACCAGCTGTAGTACCAGTAGTAGTGCAGACACAGTAACACCAGCTGTAGTACCAGTAGTAGTGCACACAGTAACACCAGCTGTGGCACCAGTAGTAGTGCACACAGTAACACCAGCTGTAGCACCAGTAGTAGTGCGCACAGTAACACCAGCTGTAGTACCAGTAGTAGTGCACACAGTAGCACCAGCTGTAGTACCAGTAGTAGTGCACACAGTAACACCAGCTGTAGTACCAGTAGTAGTGCACACAGTAACACCAGCTGTAGCACCAGTAGTAGTGCACACAGTAACACCAGCTGTAGTACCAGTAGTAGTGC
>CM065595.1:151497459-151697169 GCA_033119425.1 Bufotes viridis | reverse complement strand
GCAACGGCTGGAGAGCCACAGGATAGGGAACACACTGAAAAGAGGCGACGGCGGGAGTAGAGTGACACACGACTGAGATCAGACTGCACAGGGTTTCTTTGCAGTCTGTAACCACGGAGACGCACAGTTCTGCACTGGAGCTGCAGGCACAAAACGGTAGAATTTTGATCAGGACTCCATGCCATTGTCTCCTTTTAGGAGACGCACTGGAGCAATTAAATATACAGTTGCAAAACTGCACACGCCCTTTAAAACGTCACTACAACCGAAACATGCAGCACTCACCGGCCACTGGACTGGACAGGTCCTCCATGGGGCACTCTGCCTCCCATCCATAATACAGACGCTTCCGCACACGCTCGCTCAGCTGGGGGTGTCCTGGGAGGAACTGGAGAAGAAAAACAGGGCGTCACCAATAAATGCCCACCATGGCACTGGAGTTGGGTGGGGGAACGCTACAGCAGAAGCCTGATAATCTGGCATCCTCCTCTGATAATCCAGCACTGATACCGGATTAAAGGAATTTTACCCAAATCCTCAAGTGGTCCGGCAGTAAGATAAGCTGGGGGATGACCAATATGGCTCCCGGAGCTGTAATCTCCCAGCTTTCCCATTACCCTGAAAGGGTGCACGCCCCCAGCTCTTCTATCACCACAGGACTAGGTATATCTGCCACTCAGAGTTCCAGAAAACATGATGACCCCCTGGGGCCCCGGCCACGTCGGATGGCACCCAGCTTTCCCACAGCCCTGCCCAGCTATGAAGCAGTTCAGCCCTCTATTACTACAGACTCGCAGCTCAGGGCTCCAGGACACCTGACAACCCCAGCGAGCTGCCGTATCGGTTGTCACCCAGCTGTCCCAATGACATAAAGGTTTAAAACAAACAAAAAAAACTTTATTTACATCCAGATGACAGCGGACACCCGAGCCCGGGGCCTCCTCACTCACCGGGAACTCCATGAAGCCGTGTGACGGCAGCTGGAAGCCGCTGCGCCCGCTCTCTTCCCGGGGGTGATGGCCAAACATGCGGCCTGGCATTCGGCGCTCCATGGCGGCTTCAAAACTACGGCAAGGCCGGGGGCTGACACCGCTGCACAGGCCTCACCGTCCTCCGGAGATCAGACCAGGAGACTCCGCCTCTTCCTGTCACTTCGTACACAGCCGCGCTCACCCTCGAGCATTCAGGGCGTCACGTAGTCATGTGACATGCCAAAGTCACGTGGGTTTGAATCAGCCGCGGGACCTAGTGTCAGAGTAAGAATGTCTACTGCCCATGCGCTGTGGTAATTAACATTACTAACAGGGTTAGGGTTGCCCCCTTTCCCAGCAAAAAATAGTACCCCGCAGAATTGATAATGCCCTCTAGGATTAATAATGCCCCCCTTAGTGCCCCAGAATTGGTAATACCCCTATTAGTGCCCCCAGTAATGGTAATGTCCCCCAGAATTAATAATGCCCCCAGTAATAGTAATGCTTTTATTAGTGCCCCTCAGAGTTAATAGTGCACCCAGTAACAATACCCTAATTAGTAATGCACTAATTAGTGCCCCCCCCCCCCCCGGTAATAGTAATGCACTCATTAGTGCCCCCCGGTAATAGTAATGCACTCATTAGTGCCCCCCGGAGATAGTAATGCACTCATTAGTGCCCCCCGGTAATAGTAATGCACTCATTAGTGCCCCCCGGTAATAGTAATGCACTCATTAGTGCCCCCCGGTGATAGTAATGCACTCATTAGTGCCCCCGGTAATAGTAATGCACTCATTAGTGCCCCCTGGTGATAGTAATGCACTCATTAGTGCCCCTGGTGATAGTAATGCACTCATTAGTGCCCCCCAGTAATAGTAATGCACTCATTAGTGCCCCCTGGTAATAGTAATGCACTCATTAGTGCCCCCCGGTAATAGTAATGCACTCATTAGTGCCCCCCGGTAATAGTAATGCACTCATAAGTGCCCCCCGGTAATAGTAATGCACTAATTAGTGCACCCCGGTAATAGTAATGCACTCATTAGTGCCCCGTGGTAATAGTAATGCACTCATTAGTGCCCCGTGTTAATAGTAATGCACTAATTAGTGCCCCCCGGTAATAGTAATGCACTCATTAGTGCCCCCCGGTAATAGTAATGCACTCATTAGTGCCCTCCCGGTGATAGTAATGCACTCATTAGTGCCCCCCGGTGATAGTAATGCACTCATTAGTGCCCCCCGGTGATAGTAATGTAATGCACTCATTAGTGCCCCCCGGTGATAGTAATGCACTCATTAGTGCCCCCCGGTGATAGTAATGTAATGCACTCATTAGTGCCCCCCGGTGATAGTAATGCACTCATTAGTGCCCCCCGGTGATAGTAATGTAATGCACTCATTAGTGCCCCCCGGTGATAGTAATGCACTCATTAGTGCCCCCCGGTGATAGTAATGTAATGCACTCATTAGTGCCCCCCGGTGATAGTAATGCACTCATTAGTGCCCCCCGGTAATAGTAATGCACTCATTAGTGCCCTCCCGGTGATAGTAATGCACTCATTAGTGCCCCCCGGTGATAGTAATGCACTCATTAGTGCCCCCCGGTAATAGTAATGCACTCATTAGTGCACCCCGGTAAAAGTAATGCACTCATTAGTCCCCCCCCCCCCCCCGGTAATAGTAATGCCCCCTTCTCTTCTCTCTGCATTTGCTCGCGCTGCTGACTGGAAGCTTAGGACCGGACCTGCGCTCCAGCCTGATGCAAGCAAATGGAGGAGGTGAGAGCTTTTTTTTCTTCTTAACACAAAAGGGGGGGGGGGGGGTGGGAGTTAAAGACTGTACTAATGAGCGCCCCACAATGGAAGCGCTCATTACTAAAAGTCCTTATAGGAAAATACTTCCAATTATTATTACCGGTAGAAAAAGATTACCATCACCGGCACTAAAATACCGGCTTGGGTCAAAGTTCGGATTTGGGACCCAAACCCCATTGAAGTCGATGGGGACCTGAACTTTGGTGCACTAAAATGGCTGTAAAATAGTCGTAGTGAGGGCTAGATGGCTACAAAAGGAAGCAAGTTTTTTTTTATAAACTTGGGAAGACTCCAAAACATTGGAAATAGAAAAGAGAATGCAAAGAGAAAGTGCGCTGGAGTCTAACAATGGCTGAATGAGGCCGGTATACTTGTCTACTCAGCACAAGGTACGGACAAGTCCTATGGGCTCCATGCCTGGTTTATTTTAATGAATGTGAGCTTATCCCCGTTGGCTGTGGACAGGCGGCTGTGCTTGTCTGTAATGACGTCCCCTGCCGTGCTAAACACACGTTCAGACAATACACTGGCTGCAGGGCAGGCCAGCACCACCGAGGCGAAAAGGGCAAGCTCAGGCCATGTGCCCAATTCGGAGACCCAGAAGTTGAATGGGGCAGACCCATCAGTCAGTACGTGGAGGCGTGTGCACACGTACTGTTCCACCATGTTGGTGAAATGCTGCCTCCTGCTAAGACGTTCCATATCAGCTGGTGGTGCTGGTTGTTGTGGCGTGCTGACAAAGCTTTTCCACATTTCGGCCATGCTAACCCTCCCTTCTGAGGTGCTGGCGGTGCCCTAGCTGCGTTGGCGACTTCTTCCTCCTCCTCTGCCTTCGCCTTGTACTTCCACTGGTCCCACCGTATCAGTTGGGAATGCCCTCAGGAGTGAATCTACCAGCGTGCGCTTGTACTCGCGCATCTTCCGATCACGGTCCAGTGAGGGAATTAAGTATGGCAGGTTGTCCTTGTAACAGGGATCCAGCATGGTGGCCACACAGTAATCAGCATTGGTTAGAATGTGGGCAACTCGGCGATCATTGTGCAGGCACTGCAGCATGTAGTCGCTCATGTGTGCCAGGCTGCCCAGAGGCAACGACAAGCTATCCTCTGTGGGAGGTGTATCGTCTGTTTTCTCTGTATCCCCCCAGCCACGCTCCAGTGATGCCCATGAGCTGCTTTGGGTGCCAACCTGCTGTGAACACGGTTCCTCCTCATCATCATCCTCCTCCTCCTGCAGAACTGTGCCCTGGCTGGACAGTTGTGTACCTAGCCTATGTTGGTGCAGGAACCCACCCTCCGAGCCACTTGTGAATGACTGGCCTGATAACCGTGGAAATGATCCCTCTTCCACCTCCTCTTCCATCATCGCCTGAAGCGTTTTTTCAAGGAGACATAGAAGTAGGATAGTAACGCTGAGGACGGCGTCATCGGTACTGGCCATGTTGGTGGAGTACTCGAAACAGCGCAACAGGGCACACAAGTCTCGTGGAGGCCCACTCATTGGTGGTGAAGTGGTGCTGTTCCGCAGAGCGACTCACCCGAGCGTGCTGCAGCTGAAACTCCACTATCACCTGCTGCTGCTCGCACAGTCTCTCCAGCATGTGCAAGGTGGAGTTCCACCTTGTGGGTACGTCGCATATGAGGCAGTGAGCGGGAAGGCCGAAGTTATGCTGCGGCGCAGTCAGGCGAGCAGCAGCAGGGTGAGAACGCCGAAAGCCCGCACAGACGGCCTGCACTTTCTGCAGCAGCTCTGACATATCGGCGTAATTTTTCAGGAACCTCTGCACCACAAAATTCAGCAAAGGCAAGAGATGTGCGTCAAACCGGCTAGCCCCAGAGCTGCTACGAGATTTCGCCCGTTATCGCACACCACCAAGCTCAGTGGCACTAACCACTCATCGGTCTGTTGTTCCATGCCCGTCCACAGCTCCTGCGCAGTGCGTTTTTTTTTCCCCCAAACAGATGAGTTTCAAAGCAGCCTGCTGTCGTTTCCCCTGGCTGTGCAGGTGTTACGCTGACCGGATAAGGAGCAGGCAGCGAGAAATGTCCTGCAATCCTCGGTGGCGGACGGCCATGCGCCAAACTACTATCTGCCTCAGGCCCAGCCGCCACTGCATTTACCCAGTGTGCAGTTAGGGAGAAATAACGTCCCTGCCCTTGCTTACTGTTTCACATATCGGTGGTTATGTGGACCTTGCCACAAATGGCGTTGCACAGTGCACACCTGATTTTGTCCCCCACTTGGTTGGGCAGGGCAGTGATGGCTTGCCTGGAAAAGTAGTGGCGGCTGGGAACCACATACTGTGGGACAGCCACCGCCATAAGGTTTTAAAACAGATGGAATGACAGCATTTCAGGCCAGGAACTTTGAAATGCTGGCATTCAGGGCCAGGGACCGTGGGTGGGTAGGGGGGTACTTCCTCTTGCTCTTCAGTGTTTGGGGGGATTGACAGCTGAACGCTTCCATAGGACAGTGTGCACATGCTGGGTGACAGTGCTGGAGGTGGTGGTGTTGCTGCCACATCCTCTGTTTGCGAGGTGGAACGGTCCGCTGTCACTCCAGAGGGGGAGGAAGAGGCTGAGACCGCAGCGGAAGAGGGAGCAAAAGGAGCCTGAGATCTTTTGTGGTTTTTGAGGTGTGTACTCCACTTGTCATCCACCGAACTAACAGACGGATTAACTATATTAATTTCCCTGTCAAATATGCAGTGCCGGTGTATCTCACACTAAAAATGGGTGTATGTCACCGGCCGAACTAACTGTCAGATTAACTATATTAATTTCCCTGTCCCATATAGTACGTGTATCTCACACCAAAAATGGGTATATGTCACCCATTAACTATTATATTTTTGTGTCAGGGGCAGGGCTCGAGTCCTGTGGGAACAGGTGGGAAAGGCGTTCCTGCACTTTTTTCATAGCAGGAACGCCGTTCCCTTTCCGGGCAAAAGGACCAGGAAGTGGTGAATGCTTTGTACTCACCGCTTCCTGGTCCTCGGCTGTGCAGGGCTGCGCACAGGCATGAGGCGCTCTGTGACGTCACGCTGTGCGCAGCCTTCACAGCACAGCCGACAGCAGGAAGAGAGGAGCGGCAGCGTCCAGGAGCAGGAGAGGGTAAGTGGTTTTTTTATTTTATATTTTATGGGCTGGTGAGAGGCACTGGGGGAAAACTTCGGGTTTGGGTCCAGGTACCTGAAGTTGCAAAGTTCGGTACAGACCCGAACTTTACAGTTCGGGTTCGCTCAACACTAGGGGAAACCCTTTCAGTCCTGGCCTCGGCAAGACCAAAACTTAGACTAGGACAGCTCCCGAGCTCAAGATGGATTTATTTGGGACGAGACAGCAGCCTGGGGAGTCTTTAAGAGACTTTGCCTTGTCCTTGCAAGAGACCCTGAGGGCTGTCACCCATGTAGACCCCCGAGAGGCTGAGAGTCAGGATCAAACCCTGAAATAGAAAAGAGAATGCAAAGAGAAAGTGCGCTGGAGTCTAACAATGGCTGAATGAGGCCGGTATACTTGTCTACTCAGCACAAGGTACGGACAAGTCCTATGGGCTCCATGCCTGGTTTATTTTAATGAATGTGAGCTTATCCCCGTTGGCTGTGGACAGGCGGCTGTGCTTGTCTGTAATGACGTCCCCTGCCGTGCTAAACACACGTTCAGACAATACACTGGCTGCAGGGCAGGCCAGCACCACCGAGGCGAAAAGGGCAAGCTCAGGCCATGTGCCCAATTCGGAGACCCAGAAGTTGAATGGGGCAGACCCATCAGTCAGTACGTGGAGGCGTGTGCACACGTACTGTTCCACCATGTTGGTGAAATGCTGCCTCCTGCTAAGACGTTCCATATCAGCTGGTGGTGCTGGTTGTTGTGGCGTGCTGACAAAGCTTTTCCACATTTCGGCCATGCTAACCCTCCCTTCTGAGGTGCTGGCGGTGCCCTAGCTGCGTTGGCGACTTCTTCCTCCTCCTCTGCCTTCGCCTTGTACTTCCACTGGTCCCACCGTATCAGTTGGGAATGCCCTCAGGAGTGAATCTACCAGCGTGCGCTTGTACTCGCGCATCTTCCGATCACGGTCCAGTGAGGGAATTAAGTATGGCAGGTTGTCCTTGTAACAGGGATCCAGCATGGTGGCCACACAGTAATCAGCATTGGTTAGAATGTGGGCAACTCGGCGATCATTGTGCAGGCACTGCAGCATGTAGTCGCTCATGTGTGCCAGGCTGCCCAGAGGCAACGACAAGCTATCCTCTGTGGGAGGTGTATCGTCTGTTTTCTCTGTATCCCCCCAGCCACGCTCCAGTGATGCCCATGAGCTGCTTTGGGTGCCAACCTGCTGTGAACACGGTTCCTCCTCATCATCATCCTCCTCCTCCTGCAGAACTGTGCCCTGGCTGGACAGTTGTGTACCTAGCCTATGTTGGTGCAGGAACCCACCCTCCGAGCCACTTGTGAATGACTGGCCTGATAACCGTGGAAATGATCCCTCTTCCACCTCCTCTTCCATCATCGCCTGAAGCGTTTTTTCAAGGAGACATAGAAGTGGGATAGTAACGCTGAGGACGGCGTCATCGGTACTGGCCATGTTGGTGGAGTACTCGAAACAGCGCAACAGGGCACACAAGTCTCGTGGAGGCCCACTCATTGGTGGTGAAGTGGTGCTGTTCCGCAGAGCGACTCACCCGAGCGTGCTGCAGCTGAAACTCCACTATCACCTGCTGCTGCTCGCACAGTCTCTCCAGCATGTGCAAGGTGGAGTTCCACCTTGTGGGTACGTCGCATATGAGGCAGTGAGCGGGAAGGCCGAAGTTATGCTGCGGCGCAGTCAGGCGAGCAGCAGCAGGGTGAGAACGCCGAAAGCCCGCACAGACGGCCTGCACTTTCTGCAGCAGCTCTGACATATCGGCGTAATTTTTCAGGAACCTCTGCACCACAAAATTCAGCAAAGGCAAGAGATGTGCGTCAAACCGGCTAGCCCCAGAGCTGCTACGAGATTTCGCCCGTTATCGCACACCACCAAGCTCAGTGGCACTAACCACTCATCGGTCTGTTGTTCCATGCCCGTCCACAGCTCCTGCGCAGTGCGTTTTTCCCCAAACAGATGAGTTTCAAAGCAGCCTGCTGTCGTTTCCCCTGGCTGTGCAGGTGTTACGCTGACCGGATAAGGAGCAGGCAGCGAGAAATGTCCTGCAATCCTCGGTGGCGGACGGCCATGCGCCAAACTACTATCTGCCTCAGGCCCAGCCGCCACTGCATTTACCCAGTGTGCAGTTAGGGAGAAATAACGTCCCTGCCCTTGCTTACTGTTTCACATATCGGTGGTTATGTGGACCTTGCCACAAATGGCGTTGCACAGTGCACACCTGATTTTGTCCCCCACTTGGTTGGGCAGGGCAGTGATGGCTTGCCTGGAAAAGTAGTGGCGGCTGGGAACCACATACTGTGGGACAGCCACCGCCATAAGGTTTTTAAAACAGATGGAATGACAGCATTTCAGGCCAGGAACTTTGAAATGCTGGCATTCAGGGCCAGGGACCGTGGGTGGGTAGGGGGGTACTTCCTCTTGCTCTTCAGTGTTTGGGGGGATTGACAGCTGAACGCTTCCATAGGACAGTGTGCACATGCTGGGTGACAGTGCTGGAGGTGGTGGTGTTGCTGCCACATCCTCTGTTTGCGGGGTGGAACGGTCCGCTGTCACTCCAGAGGGGGAGGAAGAGGCTGAGACCGCAGCGGAAGAGGGAGCAAAAGGAGCCTGAGATCTTTTGTGGTTTTTGAGGTGTGTACTCCACTTGTCATCCACCGAACTAACAGACGGATTAACTATATTAATTTCCCTGTCAAATATGCAGTGCCGGTGTATCTCACACTAAAAATGGGTGTATGTCACCGGCCGAACTAACTGTCAGATTAACTATATTAATTTCCCTGTCCCATATAGTACGTGTATCTCACACCAAAAATGGGTATATGTCACCCATTAACTATTATATTTTTGTGTCAGGGGCAGGGCTCGAGTCCTGTGGGAACAGGTGGGAACGGCGTTCCTGCACTTTTTTCATAGCAGGAACGCCGTTCCCTTTCCGGGCAAAAGGACCAGGAAGTGGTGAATGCTTTGTACTCACCGCTTCCTGGTCCTCGGCTGTGCAGGGCTGCGCACAGGCATGAGGCGCTCTGTGACGTCACGCTGTGCGCAGCCTTCACAGCACAGCCGACAGCAGGAAGAGAGGAGCGGCAGCGTCCAGGAGCAGGAGAGGGTAAGTGGTTTTTTTATTTTATATTTTATGGGCTGGTGAGAGGCACTGGGGGAAAACTTCGGGTTTGGGTCCAGGTACCTGAAGTTGCAAAGTTCGGTACAGACCCGAACTTTACAGTTCGGGTTCGCTCAACACTAGGGGAAACCCTTTCAGTCCTGGCCTCGGCAAGACCAAAACTTAGACTAGGACAGCTCCCGAGCTCAAGATGGATTTATTTGGGACGAGACAGCAGCCTGGGGAGTCTTTAAGAGACTTTGCCTTGTCCTTGCAAGAGACCCTGAGGGCTGTCACCCATGTAGACCCCCGAGAGGCTGAGAGTCAGGATCAAACCCTGAGAGAGCAGTTTATCGAATGTGCCACTAATGAAACCCTAAAGAGTCAGCTAAAGACCTGTCTTCTCAGCACCCAGATACTCCTTTCGTGGATTTTAAGGAGCTTGCCATTGGTATCTTGGGGAGGGACCGTAGGCCCGAATCTGCCGTGAAGAATAACTTGTTGCCCATTCTTCTGCCTGCAGACAACAGCCGTACCGCCACGCATGGAGCCCAAGCTCCTGTCCCGGATGCCGTTGCTTCATTAACCAACCAAGTCTCCCTCCTAGCCAAAAGCGCAGAGAAGATGAGGAAACAACTGGAGCAGTGTCCCAGAGAGAAGAACTCCGTAACCTGGGAGTCGGCCTCCTCCTGGACCAAAAGAGGATTAGCTACAGGTAGGTTGTTGGATGAATTAATAAGATCAGGTCTTGTCGAAGTAACCAACGGTATTGTTCTACATAGGACAGAACCAGAGAGATTTTACCTGGGAAAGGAGGCGGGGCTTATGGGCTGGGCGGGGCTTCTTGGACCTGTGCCTCACATTAGGGGCTCATGCACACGACTGTATTTTCTTTCCCCTTCCGTTTCCGTTTTTTTGCGGACCGTATGCGGAACTATTCACTTCAATGGGGCTGTAGAATATACGGAAGTTACTCAGTGTGCATTCCGTTTCTGTTTGTCCGCATGGCCGCAAAAAAGTAGTGCTTGTCCTATTATTGTCCGCAAATCACGGTCCGAGGCTCCATTAAAATCAATGGGTCCTCAAAAATTACGGAATGCACACAGAACACATCTGTATGTCATCCGTATTTTGCGGATCCATACTGTAGAAATGCTGTGCCCAGCCCATATTGCTCATGTGTTTGGTGATTAATAAGTTACTGTTTCAGCACACGATCCGCAAAAAACGGATCAAATACGGAAACAATACGGATATGTTTTGTGCAATAACGGAATGGAAGAGGACTTAAATTAGAGGAAAAAAAACCTCAGATACTGAATAACGAATCCATGAAAAACGGGCCGCAAAACAGCAACGGTCGTGTGCATGAGCCCTAATAGTAAGTAACCTCATCATGTGTACCTCACATTAATGGTTAACCCAATGTTGCCCATTATTTCATGAGGTGCTTGGGGCCACTTACTTTTATTGTGAGGTACATGGGGGTACAAATGTAATAACACCATGTACCTCAGATTAATAACAGGTGACCCCATCTTCTCAAATTATGGCTACTGGCAACATTGCGGTTAACGAGTCACATTAACCCCAAATCTTGCCGGCTGCCTGATACATGTACGTGTTTTTTGCCTGCCTTTATTTTGAGTCAGGCTAATGATCTTGCAGTGTGTGGGCCGGGTACCTGCGCCTGCTGCTTTTCAGAGAACCTAATGGCTGGAGACTGGAGAACACAAGGAGGAGGATGCTGCCGCTGCCGCCGTTCGCCGAGCACAAGCTGACACGGCGCAGCGGTAAACCCTTCTCCAAGCCACACATTCATTGGTGGCAGTAGTGTGGCGCGTTAGAGCCCGCTCATTTTATTGGGCTCTGCGGCGGCCGCGGCATGGGAGGGAGGGATTCCCTCCGTCCCTCCCTCCTTCTCCACCGACTCTGGCCACTCTGTCTGATGTGCGCGTCGGGCACGCATGCGCCTGGCGTCCCCGCTCCTCTCTCCCCTGGAGCTCGGCAAACTATCTTCCAGGGCCCGGTCGGGTCCAGCGGTTGGGGACCGCTGATCTATACCACTGAAAAACTGTGGACTATACGAAAAAATGAATCAGACAGACACTCATTAACCTGCTCAAGACTCTTCCACCTCACAAAAGGGCTGACTGGCCGTTGCTTCTCCCTGAACTGGTATAGCTATACAACTCATTGCTCTACTGGGTGTACCCCCTGTTACCTCATGTTTGGGCAACATGGCCGCCTGCCCGTTGACATTGCCCTTGATATCCCTGTGCCAGACTCTGAGCAACCTTTACCCCAAACCGAACGGGGCAAGGAGCGCTAGCCGCACCTGGAGGAGGCCAAAGATATCATAGACTCCAGAAAAGAGAAGGTCCAGCAAAAGCAAAAACAGGACTTTGTCCTCCATGCCCTTACGACATGGAGACCAGGTCTAGCTCAGAAGTAACCACTAGCAAACTGGACAGCAGGGGCGTTGCTGAGAAGTATTAGATATGTACAGGCATTGGCGTACATACAGAAGTAAGGGCCCCATAGCAAGGATCATACCAGGCCCCGCACACAGGACAGAGGGGTCTCTGCCTAAACCCTTCAATGAGGGTAGAGTCCTGACCAAGTTTTCAGATCCAGTAGAAGAGGAGATGATCCCAACTAAGACTGGGCCCCCTCTTGCACTGGGCTCCATAGCAGTCGCATGGTCTGCCGCTATGGTAGTTACGCCCCTGTGTAAAGGTTCAGTTTCCAGGGACTGTTTCTGCTACGACTACATCCGGACTACATGACAATAGGATAAATCAGGTGGAAGGAGCCCGTGGTCAGGAAATTCAGCAGGCACAATGCCGGTAGAGCTAGCTCCGCTGAATGTAATGATGGCTTTCACTGAGCGACCCCTTGCTTCATTCTGGAGATAAAGTACTTTGAATCCATATGCTAATGAGCAGTTAAGTGCACTGAGGGCTGCACCATTGCTCCTCTGGCTTCCTTCGCCGCCTTCCCTCTCTTTCTTTAGAATTAGGTAAGAACCTGGCTTTGTCAATCAGGAAGGAAGGAGTCCTTCCTCATCTCCAGTGCGTCAGGTTGCCCAGGAAACCCGGCATGTGCCAATCATATCAAACTGCCAGATTATTGAAACCCACCTCTGGCGGTAGGACGCTGCCGGATTATTCAGTCTTGTCCCCGACGTCTCCACCTTCCTGATATTTGGTAAAGTCATGGCTGTTACTGTAACTTCCTTAGCCCCACTATTCGCTTCCATTGTGCAACTACTTTAGCTCTGCTACATCACCATACAGTGTGAAACTACCTCAGCTCTGCTATACTACAAGTCACAGTGCAACAACTTCAAGGGGTCTTTTCGGGCTTTTACAATATCAATAATATCAGAGCTCGGCGGGGTCCGACACCCAGCACCCCGCTAACCAGCTGTATGAGGAAACGTGGCACGTGGCGTCTCCCTTCTCTTTTCCTGTCTTTGCCATAGACAGCAGCAGTGAAGAAGGGGGATTTGTACCCCGACCCCAGCGCTGCAACTGTTCTGACCTTATAGCGAGCAAAGCTCTACATTAAAAAAAAAGGGAAGGAGGATTGACCTCGTCCACACAGACCTCGTCACAAGGCGACCGCCAGCTAACATCATGTGCGTTACCAGACCTCGTCAACCCTGCAGTTAGCCGATGATCATTCAGCCCCTAGGTTGATGGGACCTTAGGGGTTGTCACAATCTGGCTACCCAAGGGCGTCACATGCGCGTTACCTGACCCAGTCAACTCTAGGCCAACCCTCCATTGTCCTGTTGATCATCCAACCCCTGGAGGTTGTCACAATCAGGCCAGCCACGAGGGCGTCACAGTTAGCTAGTGGCCCCTTGTAATCGCACCTTCCCAAGGAGCCTAGTCAGCCGGGTCTCTAGGCGCCTCTCGTGGCAGAGACTTTAACATTAGGGTGAAATGTAACTGAGTTCTAGGACAAAAAGTGGCAATAAACTGAGTAAGCCGCGCTGAAAAACCCTATTGTTTTAGAAATTCAAATTGTGATCAATATTGGGGAGATTTTGGTTAAAAAGAGGTTGCTTGTGGTCCATTTGCCACAGCTTATTTGCATATAGCTCCAACTCATTTGCATATGGAATGCGCTGTGATTGGCTGACACTGCAGCCTATAGGTTAGTGCAGCACCTCCCATGTGGAGCTTTGTTATGGTCGTCTCCATGCAGCCATAGACTCCTCTAATCCTCCAGATTTTCCCGATGTAACTATTAAAGGGAGATATATTAAAGTGTGTTTTATTACATATTAACCAGCTTTATCTGACAATAGAACATAATCACAAAAATATGTATGAATGGTTGTCAGGAAATATTTCCCTAATCTGGCCATGTTAACTGCTTCCTCTCCAGTGTCTTGTATTTGCAGACAGTCCACAAAAACCGAGTGGTTTGTTCTGTTGTCTGTAGCGTCCGGCAGAAAACAACGCTGTCCATAAAATCTGTGCCCAGTGTCTTAGGTCTGCACTGCGCATGCGTGCACAGTGCGGGGAGATGGGAGTCGATGAGCGGTGACGGAGGTCATGAGGAGGAGTCCACCGGCCACCAATGACAGCGCGGCTTCTTTCTCAGTTTCCTGTCTTCAGGGGGCTGCACACAGCTGACGTCTGCCCGTGATGGTCTGGACCAAACGGAGAAGAAAAAGCAAGTGAAGAACTGACATCCGTGTAGATGTCACCTGTAAGTGACTGGATCTGCCCCTGCCCGCTCCTTATAAATGTGTTTTAATCTATTTTTTAGTAAGTGGGGTCAGTTTTGCTTGCTCAGCCTAGGGCGGCAAACTACCTCATCCCAGCCCTGCTACTGGAGGGGCTTTATAGGGGACCATTTAAACTACTGGAGGGGCTCTATAGGGGACCATTTAAACTACTGGAGGGGCTCTATAGGGCACCATTTAAACTACTGGAGGGGCTCTATAGGGGACCATTTAAACTACTGGGGGAAAAATCCTCCAAATCCAGTATTTAAAAAAAAAAAAAGTTAAAAATAGATTCAAAAAAATAAGAGAGACATATTTGGTATCACCGTGTCCGCAACGACCGGCTCTAAATAATATAATGATCTACCCCATCAGGTAAACGTCATAAAAAAATTAAAAAAAACATTGCGCCAAGACAGATTTTTTTAGTGAGCTCACCTCCCAAAAAACATAATGTTAATCAATCAAAAATTCATATGTACCCCAAAATGGTAGCAATAAAAACAATAAAAACATGCCCTCGCCCCGCAAAAAAAATTACCCTCCTCACAAGACAATAGTCTGAAAAATAAAAAGAATATGGCTCTATGAAAATTGCAACACAAAAACATGATTTTTTTTCTAAAAATGCTCTTATTGTATAAAATATAAAAAAAATTATGAAAAATAGACATGTTTGGTATCGCGAGTCCTTAACAATTGGCTCTACAAAAATATCACACGATTTACCCCATCAAGTAAACGGTGTAACAAAAAAACAAAAAAATAGAAAAATGACACCAAACTGCTTTTTTTGTGACTTACCATCCAAAAAATGAGATAAAAAGCAACCAGAAAGCCAAAAGTACCCCAAAATGGTGCCAATAAAAACTACAGCTTGTCCCGCACAAAAGAAGCCCTCGTGCAGCTCATTCAACAAAAAATTTAAAAAAAATGTATCGCTCTTAAAAACAATGATAGAAAATTCCATGTTAGAAAATCTAGATGCCGCTCCTTCCCTTCTGAGCCCTGGCGTATCCCCAAATAACAGTTTACGACCACGATTGGTGCCTTACTGTATTCAGGAGAAAATGGGTAGCAAATTGTAGGTGGATATTCTCCTATTATCATTTGTAATAAATATTGAGGTTTGTTTTGTTGTTAACCCTTAATGTGTTCTAGGAAAAAAATGATTCAAATGGAAAATCTGCAAAAAAAAAGGAAAATTTTGAAATTTCACCTCTATTTTATTTTAACTTCTATGGAATACCTAAAGGGTTAACAACATTTCTAAAAACAGTTTTGAATAGCTTGAGGGGTGTCGTTTCTAAAATGGGGTCATTTATGGGTTGGTTCTATTATGTAAGCCCCACAAAGTGACTTCAGAACTGAACTGGTCCTTAAAAAAGCTGACTTTAAAAATGTTCTTAAAAATTGCTTCTAAAATTCTAAACCTTATAAGGTCCTAAAAAAATATAATTACATTACCAAAATTATGGCAACATAAAGTAGACATATGGGTAGAGATGAGCGAACTTCAAAAATTAGTTTGGCGTTCGGCGTTCGGGTTGGGGTAATCGCCGCATCCCGTTATGGATTCCATATGCCGGGATAGTCTGCGGTAGTGGAATCCATAACAGGATGCAGCGATTACTCCAACCCGAACGTCGGGAGCGGACCCATTCACTTCAATGGGGCCGCAGAAGATGTGGACAGCACTCCATGTGCTTTCTGCATCTGTTGCTCCGCCCCGTAGCCCCGCCAAAAAAATATAACATCTCCATAATGGGCCGCTATTTCGTTCTGAAAATTGCGGAAGGCACACAGACATCTTCCGTGTTTTGCGTATTCACAAAACCACTAAAAAAAACGAACGGTCATGTGCATGTGCCCTTAAAAGCAGAGATTCAAATTTAGAAAACAGTGAATTTTTTAAAATTTTCGTTAACTTTTGGATTTTTTTTATAAATAAAAGGTAAAAACACATTGACTCAAATTTACCATTAACATGAAGTACAATGTGTCACGAGAAAACAGTCTCTGAATGGCGTGGATAACTAAAAGCGTTCCACAGTTATTACCACATAAAGTGACACATGTCAGATTTGCAAAATTAGGCCTGGTCAGGAAAGGGGTAAATGGCCCGGTCTGGAAGTGGTTAAGGAGTGGTCCAGTACAATTCCTTTAACCCCTGAAGAACCCGTGCCGTACATGTACGGTGGGTTGATTGGGCGGGTGCAGGAGCGGCAGGGTTCCGGCAGTCACTGATAGCCGGACACCTGCTGTCTGCGCCGGCATCAGTGAAAACACTGATACCGACGTATTAACCCACGCATTGCCGCGGTCAGCACTGACCGCGGCACATGCGGGATCGTGCTGGGTGCGGGGTGGCCATTGGGTCCCCACGCTGCTGTGATGGAGACCCGATAGCAGGGAAGGCAGCCCGATGCCTTCCTTAGGCATCGTGGCTGCCTTCCGTGACAGCCTGTGAGATCCAGCCACCGTGGATCTAACAGGCAGGAAGCTGTAAGTGTTACAGTGACTAATACACTTACAGCCAATGCATTAAAATACAGAAGTATTGTGATGCATTGTAAAGGGGATCAGACCCCCAAAAGTTGAAGTCCTAGAGTGGGACAAAAAAAAAAGTAAAAAAAAAAAAGTTAAAAAAGCATCCTTTTCCCAAAATAAAGTAATTATTTTTTTTTTAAATGAGGGACAAAAAAAAAAAAGTTGATATATTATGTATCGCCGCATCCGTATCGACCGTCTCTATAAAAATATCACATGACCTAACCCCTCAGGTGAACACTGCCAAAAAAATTAAATAAAAACTGTGCTAAAAAAAAACCATTTTTTTGTCATCTTACACCAAGCGATCAAAAAGACCTATGCTCCCCTAAATAGTACCAATCTAAGCGTCACCTTACCCCGCAAAAAATGATACTCTACCTAAGACAGTCGCCCAAAAAATAAAAAAATTATGGCTTTCAGAATATGGAGACAAAAAAATTTTTTCAAAAATGTTTTATTATGTAAAACTGAAACAAACAACTGAAAAAAGTACTCATATTTGGTATTGTCGTATCCGTAAAAACCTGTTCTATGAAAATACCACATGATTTACCCTGTAAGATGAACATTGTAAATAACAAAAAATAAAAACGATGCCAAAACAGCTATTTTTTGTTACCTTGCCTCACAAAAAGTGTAATATAGAGCAACCAAAAATCATATGTACCCTAAAATAGTACCAACGAAACTGACACCTTATCCTTTAGTTTCCAAATTGGGGTCATTTTTTAGGAGTTTATACTCTAGGGGTGCATCAGGGGGTCTTCAAATGTGACATGGCAACTTAAAATTATCCCAGTGAAATCTGCCTTCCAAAAACCATATGGCGTTCCTTTCCTTCTGCGCCCTGCCGTGCGCCCGTACAGCAGTTTACGACCACATATGGGGTGTTTCTGTAAACTACAGAATCAGGGCAATAAATATTGAGTTTTGTTTGGCTGTTAACCCTTGCTTTGTTACCAGAAAAAAATGGATTAAAATGGAAAATCTGCCAAAAAAGTGAAATTCTGAAGTAGACATATAGGAAATGTACAGTAATAACTATTTTAGGAGGTATCACTATCTGTTTTAAAAGCAGAGAAATTGAAATTTCGAAAATTGCGAATCTTTCATTTTTTTTGGTAAATTTGGTATTTTATTTTTATAAATAAAAACGAAATATTTAGACGCAAATTTACCACTGTCATGAAGTTCAATATGTGATGAGAAAACAATCTCAGAATGGCTTAAGTAAAAGTAAAAGCGTTTTAACCCCCTCAGCCCCCCTAGCGTAAACACCCTTAATGATTTTTTACAATTCTGCACTACACTACTTTCACCGTTTATTGCTCAGTCATGCAACTTACCACCCAAATGAATTTTACCTCCTTTTCTTCTCACTAATAGAGCTTTCATTTGGTGGTATTTTATTGCTGCTGACATTTTTACTTTTTTTGCTATTAATCAAAAATGACTGAAATTTTTGCAAAAAAATGACATTTTTCACTTTCTGTTGTAATTTTTTTTTTTTTAAAACTACATTTCTATATACATTTTTCTCTAAATGTATTGTTCTACATGTCTTTGATAAAAAAAATCCAATAAGTGTATATTTATTGGTTTGGGTAAAAGTTATAGCGTTTACAAACTATGGGGCAAAAAATTGAATTTCGGCATTTTGAAGCAGCTCTGACTTTCTGAGCGCCTGTCATGTTTCTTCAGGTGCTAGAATGTCAGGAAAGTATAAATACCCCCCAAATCACACCATTTTAGAAAGAAGACACCCCAAAGTATTCGCGGAGGGGCATGGTGAGTTCATGTATCATTTCATTTTTTTTTTCACAAGTTAGCGGAAAATGACACTTTCAGAGGAAAAAAAATAAAATAATAGAGTTTCCATTTCTGCTAACTTCTGGCAACAAAAAAAAAATCTCCCACGGACTCACTATGCCCCTCAGTGAATACCTTGGGGTGTCTACTTTCCGAAATGGGGTCATTTGTGGGGTGTGTTTACTGTTCTGGCATTTTGGGCGGGGCTAAATTGTGAGCCGCCATGTAAAACCTAAAGGTACTCGTTGGAATTTGGGCCCCTTTGTGCACCCAGGCTGCAAAAAAGTGTCACTTATGTGGTATCGCCGTACTCAGGAGAAGTAGGGCAATGGGTTTTGGGGTGTATTTTTACATATACCCATGTTGGGTGAGAGAAATATCTTTGTATAAAATATTTTTAAAAGTTGTCATTCACAGAGATATTTCTCACACCCAGCATGGGTATATGTAAAAATACACCCCAAAACACATTGCCCTACTTCTCCTGAGTACGGCGATACCACATGTGTGCCACTTTTTTGCAGCCAAGATGCGCAAAGGGGCCCTAAAACCAATGAGTACCTTTAGGATTTCACAGGCCATTTTTACGCATTTGGATTCCAGACTTCCTCTCACGCTTTAGGGGCCCCTAAAATGCCAGGAGAGTATAAATACCCCACATGTGACCCCATTTTAGAAAGAAGACACCCCCAAGGTATTCCGTGAGGGGTATGGTGAGTTCATGTAAAATTTTATTTTTTGTCACAAGTTAGTGGAATATGAGACTTTGTAAAAAACTAAAATAAAAAATAAAAATATATCAATTTCCGCTAACTTGTGCCAAAAAATAAAAAATCTGTGGATTCACCATGCCCCTCACGGAATACCTTGGGGTGTCTTCTTTCCAAAATGGGGTCACTTGTGGGGTTTTTATACTGACCTGGCATTTTAGGGGCCCTAAAGCGTGAGAAGAAAAATGCGTAAAAATGCCCTGTGAAATCCTAAAGGTACTCATTGGAATTTGGGCCCCTTTGCGCATCTTGGCTGCAAAAAAGTGGCACACATGTGGTATCGCCGAACTCAGGAGAAGTAGGGCAATGTGTTTTGGGGTGTATTTTTACATATACCTATACTGTGTGTGAGAAATATCGCTGTAAATGACAACTTTTAAATTTTTTTTATACAAAGTTGTCAATTTACAGAGATAATTCTCTCACCCAACATGGGTATATGTAAAAATACACCCCAAAACACATTGCCCCACTTCTCCTGAGTATTTTTACATATACCCATGTTGGGTGAGAGAAATATCTCTGTAAATTGACAACTTTGTATAAAAAAAATTTAAAAAGTTGTCGTTTACAGCGATATTTCTTACAAAAAGTATGGGTATAATAAAAAAAACAAAAAAAAACACATTGCCCTACTTCTGCTGAGTATGGCGATACCACATTTGTGACACTTTTTTGCAGCCAAGATGCGCAAAGGGGCCCTAAAACCAATGAGTACCTTTAGAATTTCACAGGGCATTTTTACGCATTTGGATTCTCACGCTTTAGGGCCCCTAAAATGCCAGGGCAGTATAAATACCCCACATGTGACCCCATTGTGGAAAGAAGACACCCCAAGGTATTCCGTGAGGGGTATGGTGAGTTCACAGAAAAAATTTTTTTGGGCACAAGTTAGCGGAAATTGATATATATTTTTTTTTTAAAGGGCTTCTGTCACCCCCCAAAAGCATTTTTTTTTCCCCCCTCACTAAAAAGCTTATAGGGCGATTATTCTAAACATATTCTTGTTAACGTTATTTTATATTATGCAAATTACCTTGCTACCAGCCAGTAGGGCGTTTACTGCTGCATCCCGCTTGTAAAAAAACGCCCCTCCTGTGGTTGATTGACAGGGCCAGCGAGCGCTCTCCTCCTCCAGCTGGCCCTGTCTCTGTTTAAAATCTCGCGCCTGCGCCATACCGTTCTTCAGTCGGCGCAGGCGCACTGAGAGGAGTACTCTCGCTCGGCCGCTCCTTCCTCAGTGCGCCTGCGTCTTCTCTTCCGGGTGCAGCTGTGACGTCATTGGCGCACTGAGGAAGGAGCGGCCGAGCGAGAGTACTCCTCTCAGTGCGCCTGCGCCGACTGAAGAACGGTATAGCGCAGGCGCGAGATTTTAAACAGAGACAGGATAAATCAGGTGGAAGGAGCCCGTGGTCAGGAAATTCAGCGGGCACAATGCCGGTAAAGCTAGCTCCGCTGAATGTAATCATAGCTTTCACTTAGCGACCCCTTGCTTCATTCTGGAGATAAAGTACTTTGAATCCCTATGCTAATGAGCAGTTAAGTGCACTGAGGGCGGGCCCAAGTCACGCTGCACCATCGCTCCTCTGGCTTCCTTTGCCAGCCTTCCCTCTCTTTCTTGATGGACAGGGCCAAGTGAAAGAATTAGGTAAGAACCTGGCCTTGTCAATCAGGAGGGAAGGAGTCCTTCCTCATCTCCAGTGCGTCAGGTTGCCCAGGAAACCCGGCATGTGCCAATCATGTCAAACTGCCAGATTATTTAAACCCGCCTCTGGCGGTAGGACGCTGCCGGATTATTCAGTCTTGTCCCCGGCGTCTCCACCTTCCTGTTTCCGATATTTGGTAAAGTCATGGCTGTTACTGAAACTTCCTTAGCTTTACTATCTGCTTCCATTGTGCAACTACTTCAGCCCTGCTACATCACCATACAGTGTGAAACTACCTCAGCTCTGCTATACCACAAGTCACAGTGCAACAGCTTCAAGGGTCCAGGCTTTTACTATTGATGACCTACCCTCCAGATAGGTAAATAATATCAGATCTCGGCGGGGTCCGACACCCAGCACCCCGCTAACCAGCTGTATGAGGAAACGTGGCACGTGGCGTCTCCCTTCTCTTTTCCTGTCCGCTGCTGTGGTCTTTGCCATAGACAGCAGCAGTGAAGAAGGGGGGATTTGTACCCCGACCCCAGCGCTGCAACTGTTCTGACCTTATAGCGAGCAAAGCTCTACATAAAAAAAAAGGGAAGGAGGATTGACCTCGTCCACACTGACCTCGTCACAAGGCGACCGCCAGCTAACATCATGTGCGTTACCAGACCTCGTCAACCCTGGAGTTAGCCGATGATCATTCAGCCCCTAGGTTGACATAGGTTGATGGGACCTTAGGGGTTGTCACAATCTGGCTACCCAAGGGCGTCACATGCGCGTTACCTGACCCAGTCAACTCTAGGCCAACCCTCCATTGTCCTGTTGATCATCCAACCCCTGGAGGTTGTCACAATCAGGCCAGCCACGAGGGCGTCACAGTTAGCTAGTGGCCCCTTGTAATCGCACCTTCCCAAGGAGCCTAGTCATCCGGGTCTCTAGGCGCCTCTCGTGGCAGAGACTTTAACATTAGGGTGAAATGTGACTGAGTTCTATGACAAAAAGTGGCAATAAACTGAGTAAGCCGCGCTGAAAAACCCGATTGTTTTAGAAATTCAAATTGTGATCAATATTGGGGAGATTTTGGTTAAAAAGAGGTTGCTTGTGCTCCTTTTGCCACAGCTTATTTGCATATAGCTCCAACTCATTTGCATATGGAATGCGCTCTGATTGGCTGACACTGCAGCCTATAGGTTAGTGCAGCACCTCCCATGTGGAGCTTTGTTATGGTCGTCTCCATGCAGCCATAGACTCCTCTAATCCTCCAGATTTTCCCGATGTAACTATTAAAGGGAGATATATTAAAGTGTGTTTTATTACATATTAACCAGCTTTATCTGACAATAGAACATAATCACAAAAATATGTATGAATGGTTGTCAGGAAATATTTCCCTAATCTGGCCATGTTAACTGCTTCCTCTCCAGTGTCTTGAATTTGCAGACAGTCCACAAAAACCGAGTGGTTTGTTCTGTTGTCTGTAGCGTCCGGCAGAAAACAACGCTGTCCGTAAAATCTGTGCCCAGTGTCTGAGGTCTGCACTGCGCATGCGTGCACAGTGCAGGGAGATGGGAGTCGATGAGCGGTGACGGAGGTCATGAGGAGGAGTCCACCGACCACCAATGACAGCGCGGCTTCTTTCTCAGTTTCCTGTCTTCAGAAGGGCTGCACACAGCTGACGTCTGCCCGTGATGGTCTGGACCAAACGGAGAAGAAAAGGCAAGTGAAGAACTGACATCCGTGTAGACGTCACCTGTAAGTGACTGGATCTGCCCCTGCCCGCATCCTTTTAAATGTGTTTTAATCAATTTTTTAGAAAGTAGGGTCAGTTTTGCTTGCTCAGCCTAGGGCGCCAAACTACCTCATCCCGGCCCTGCTACTGGAGGGACTCTATAGGGCACCATTTAAACTACTGGAGGGGCTCTATAGGGCACCATTTAAACTACTGGAGGGACTCTATAGGGGACCATTTAAACTACTGGAGGGGCTCTATAGGGCACCATTTAAACTACTGGGGGAACAATACAGGACTATTTATACTGCCGGGGGCCGTTTAAGCTGCACTGGCCACAATAGGCGAGCATTTAGGTTACTGGGTGCACTATATGGGAGCATTATAGAGGGGCCTTATTACTTCTGGCATGCACTATGGGGGTCTTTATCACTACTGGAGACACTGAGGGCAATTTTACTGCTGGGTCACTATGAGGGAATTTATTACTACTGGAGGCACCATGAGAAACATTATTTCCATTATAGGGCATTATTACTACTAACGGGGGTACTATTGGGGGTGTTATTATTGTTTGCCATAATATGGAGGGCACTACTGCTAACAGGGGTACTTGCATTATCACTATTACTAATGAGGGCACTCTGGGAGAGAATTATTAGTATTATTGGGACTTCGGGGAGCACTATTAGTATGGGGGGGCACTGTCTGTATGGCACTGCTATTTCTGCAGTATAGTATTCGGGGGCATTAGGGAGCACAGCGGGCACAGTACTGTGGGTAGGATTAGGATGACAATGTTGGGACACCAGGACAGGGAGGATGATAGAAAAGTGAGGAACCTAAGAAGCCTGTGTGGTAAACTCTGCAGAGAGAAGATGTGGCTTACACAAGTCATCATGGCGGTCGGGGCACTGAGATTACAGCGGCGGGGATGGAACATCTGAGAATTGTGGATTTTTATTTCACATGCTGCTGCCATATTTTACTTTTAGCTACTGTACAACCACTTTAGTTCTGGGGTTGTTCATGATTCAAGGGCATTCTTTTTAAGACATTATGAGGGCGTGGAATAGGGGGCGCGATCTCTAAAAAGGGGCGGGGAATATGTCCGTGAACCTTTTAGGCTGTCCGTGATTTTTGGTTAAGTTGTCCAAAAAATGTAAAAGGAAGGTTGACAACCTTGCAGAGAGGACTACTTAACACTATGGTCCAGCAGCAGTCAGACCAGGGAGGAGTTTAGGGCGGTGACTCACAGCCCGGCACCTTCACTGTTTATACTGCCCACATACAATGCTCCACCGATCTATGTTCCCCTCCCCTAAACCTAAGAAATCATCTACCAGAAGAAGGATTACACACATCAGATCAGACGGACAACGCACTGAATTTCTGCTTTTTATTCTGTATAATACAATGTATGATTCCGCTCATTTCCCTTCCTCCGCCGAGTAATCAAAAGACCCGTGTAATCATACAAAGCGCAAATTAAAAAGTGAAGGAGGGGCGATGAGGAATTCTAACCCTGAGGTACGGTAGGGCTTTCCGGATATAGACACTGCAGGGATCTGTACTCGCAGTGCATTGTCAACGACAGATTTTCACGGAGACGGCGATTTCAAAGTCCAAACTGTGCTTTATTTGGTCACTTCAGCATAACAGAGCAGCATCCAAGTTATAGCGTCACTCAGAGCGGTGAATAGCACCAGCATAACATAACATAAAACAAAATAAATACCTGCCCGTCCTAATACGCAGACGGCTCCTGTCTCTCCTATAGAGTCCTGTTCACACCAGGGAAGATCAGGCTTCACTCCGCCTCACGGTCGGTCAGTCACCGAGCTCTAACCACACAGGTCAGCTCTCCAGGCTTCATTCCCCAGACGGACATTCTGAGCTCTGCTTTATTTCCCCAGTGATGATCCCTACAGGCCTCACCTGGGATCACCTCGAGCTCGGGGAAACCTGTAATGGAGGGGTGTGGACTGGGAAATCCCTCTACCAATCCTGTCTCCCAGTCCAAAGAAATCCAACCCATCTAAACTTAAAGAACCAGCTCCAGCAGACTATGCTCTGCTGAAACAAATGCATCTTTCTGGATTTCCGCTAAGGAACCTGGGTGAGATATACACTCCCTGCACTACTTTACCGTACACATTACCTCATATCCCCCACCTCTTCTCCACACCGGAGGTCTGGGCACGTTTAGCGACCATACAATGTATTCTGGACAATGCATCTGCGATTCCCTGCAATCTTCCTGGTCTATGTTCAACTTTGAAATTAAAATTTTGCGAGGAGAGAAACCACCTTGTCACTCTTGCATTTTTCTCCTTATTTTGCTTCATCCAGCCTAAAGCAGCATGGTCGGTCACCAACACAAATTGTCTACCCAGCAGATAATATTCAAGCGTCTCCAGTGCCCATCTAATGGTCAGACACTCTCGTTCCACTATGGCGTAATTTTTCTCTGCTGGGACCAGCTTTCTGCTCCGGTACCTCACTGGGTGCTCGACCCATTTACCACCTGTGACAGGACCGCTCCCAAGCCTGTATCAGACTCATCCATCTGGACCAGAAACTCTCTTCCGAAATCCGGGAAACGAGCACTGGTTGTAGACTTTAGGCTCTGAAAAGCCTTTTCTGCCTCTGGGGTTCACTTCACCATTACCAACTTAGGGCCTTTCGTTAAATCAGTCAATAGTGATGCTATTGAGGCAAAATTTGGTACAAACTGACGGTAGCATCCCGTTATGCCAAGTAAGGCCCTGACTTGTTGTTTCGTTACGGGCTTAGGCCAGTTCTGTATTGCCTCCACTTTATTAACCTGGGGATTAACCAGCCCTTTACCAATAATGTGGCCCAGGTATTTCGCTTCCTCTAGCCTCTCCCGGACCGCCGCACGCAGGATCGCGTTCTCGCGGCGGCCGGGCTCTTCTGTTCGGACGCATCTACGCGTGATCTCGCGAGACGCGAGATTTCGCATAGATGCGCCCGCGCATGCGCACATCGCGTATGGCAAAAGGCGCAGGAGGAGTTAGTCATCAGCCTGCCAGCCAATTGGCAGCGCTGGCGGGCTGATGACTTTTAAAAAAACGAATGAGAAGCCATTTAACCCATCATATTTGTAAACGATTAAATGGCTTCTGTGCTCTCTCCTGGGTCCTTTTCGTCGGTTGGAGCCAGGAGAGAGCACACCTTACTGTGAGTACACCCAAGCACCACACATTAGCCCCCTGATCAGCCCCCCATCACCCAAATTAACCCCTTGATCACCCCTTGCAGCACCTGTCAATCATCTAGTGAAAGGGAAAAAAGTGATCAGTGTAAACTGTCACTTTTTTTTTTTCACTAGGATTGACTTTTAGGTTTAGATTACTTTAGGCCCCTTTGGTAGGTAGTTAGCGTTAGCGCCCAGCCCACCGCACCGCAGTCACTGGTTCGCTGATTAGCGTAGAGCTAATCAGCGTTTGTACTTTTATAGTATCTGTAAGTGATCAGAACTGATCACGGTCAGATCTATAATAGTATTACTGTCACTTTAGTTCGCCTCCACCCCAAACGCAGTGTTTGCCCGATCAGGCCTGATCGGTCGCCCACACCTGCGCTCACCCACGCCGCCCCGCCGCAGTGACAAAAAATTTTTTTTTTGTAATCACTGCACAATCCTTCACAGCGCTGCGGCGATAAAAAATCAGTTTTGATCTTTTTATCAATCGCAGCTGCTTCTGTACTTCGCTACCCTCTCAATTGTAAGACAGGCTTGCTTTTTTTCTTGGGTAGTCTCAGGGAATACCCCTAAATTTAGACGCCCAAATGTCAAACAAGGGGTATTCCTCTGAAGAGGCCTACAGGATTCTGACCCAGTCGGATGAGGAATGGGAACCCTCATCTGACGAATCTAGCGGGTCAGAATACGAACCTGTAGAGAGCAGTGGCTCTCTGACTCAAAGTTCTGACGAGGAGGTGGAGGTCCCTGATAGAAGCAGGCGTACTCGGCCCCGTGTTGCTAGACCGCAGGCTGCGCAGGATCCGCTTCAAGGGCAGCAGAGTGGGGCTGGCGCTGCCGGATTACGTGGTGAGGCATACACCAGCAGCGCAGCCCGTCCTGGACCTTCTACCAGCACTGCCGCAGAACATGGTGAAGTGGCGAGCACCAGAAGGGCAGTAGAAGCTGGTACGGTGGCACGTGCAGTAGTTTCCCGTCGCAGCCACCGCGCAGACAGGCCCGTAGAGCCCCTAGAGTCCCTGAGGTGCTGGCAAATCCTGATTGGCAGCCCCCAACTTCAGCCGCACCATTAGTTCCCCTTTCACCGCCCAGTCAGGAGTTCGGTGGAAACAGCTCAGATAGGATCGGGCGCTGGGGTTTTTGAGCTGTTTTTCACTGCGGAGCTCTATGACCTAGTCGTGGCAGAAACAAACAGATATGCCACTCAATTTATCGCCGACAACCCGGGAAGCTCTTATGCCCAGCCTTTCCGGTGGAAACCAGTCCAAGTTTCCGAACTTAGAACTTTTCTGGGCCTTTCTCCTCAGCATGGGCATAACCAAAAACATGAATTGCGGTCATATTGGTCCACGAACCCAACTCATCACATGCCCATGTACTCTGCTGCCATGTCCAGGACACGCTTTGAGACCATCCTGCGTTTCCTGCACTTTAGTGACAACACCACCTCCCGTCCCAGAGGCCACCCAGCTTTTGACCGGCTCCATAAAATTCGGCCCCTCATAGACCATTTCAACCAGAAATTTGCAGATTTGTATACCCCTGCACAAAACATCTGCGTAGGACGAGTCCCTAATACATTTTACCGGGCGCCTTGGCTTCAAGCAGTACATCCCAAGCAAGCGCGCCTGTATGGGGTCAAATTGTATAAGCTCTGTGAAAGGGCCACAGGCTATACGCACAAATTTCGGATCTATGAGGGAAAGATCAGACCCTGGAGCCGGTCGGTTGCCCTGACTACCTGGGGAGCAGTGGGAAGATAGTCTGGGACTTGGTGTCACCCTTATTCGGCAAGGGTACCATCTTTACGTGGACAACTTTTACACAAGTGTGGCCCTCTTCAAGCATTTGTTCCTAGAACAGATTGGCTGCTGCGGCACTCGCGCGACCTAGTCGCCGGGCTTCCCCAACGGCTCCTTACCACCCGACTTGCAAGGGGGCAGAGGGCTGCACTGTGTAACTAAGAACTGCTCGCGGTGAAATGGAGAGACAAGCGTGACGTTTACATGCTCTCCTCCATTCACGCAGACACGACAATCACAAATTGAACGGGCAACCAGTGTCGTTGAAAAGCCCCTCTCGGTCCACGACTATAACCTCCACATGGGAGGGTGGACTTCAACGACCAGATGTTGGCCCCTTATTTGGTTTCCCGAAAGACCAGACGCTGGTATAAGAAGGTGTCTGTATATTTGATTCAATTGGCTCTATATAACAGTTACGTTCTCTACAGTAAGGCTGGGAGAACGGGATCCTTCCTCAAATTCCAGGAAGAGATCATCGAGAACCTCCTGTACCCAGGAGGTTCCGTGGCCCCATCAACCAGTGTAGTTAGCCGTCTACACGAGCGGCACTTCCCTAGCGTTGTGCCGGGTACCTCAAACCAACCGCCACCCCGAAAAGATGTCGTGTCTGTAGCAGGAGTGGAATAAGGCGTGACACCCGCTATCTGTCCTGTCCTGACCACCCTGCCCTATGCCTTGAGAGTGTTTCCGAAGTACCACACTCAGGTACACTTAGGGACCTAGGGACAGCACTACACAGGTAGTTTTTTCCACTCAGGCTCTAGGGTCTCTCAGGACACTAGGTTTTGAGAGACCCTAACACATAGGGACGGTGCTGCTGTGCTACAGCAGAAGTGTGAAACGGTGAAACGTCTCCTTTCACTTGGGATAACGCGTATAATGTACTTCGCACCATCTCTGTGTGATTTACACTTTACACATTGTCCCATGGGAAAGGAGAGGTTTCTGCTAGGAAAATAAAGAGTGACATGGAAAACAAAAAAAAAAAATTAAACAGGTAGCAAGAAAAGAAAAATCTTGAGTTAGTTCAGGTTTTTATGTTCATGTTTTATAAAAGTTTTAAAATGTTCTGGTTTTATAAAGTTTGCAACGTTCAAGTCATGTGCCTGCTGCCTGTTTTTCTTCTTTTCCCCCCATAACCACCCTTTATTTTCCAGGTATACCAACAGACCAACGGACCAACCGACGAAAACGCCGCAGCACTGATGTGCATTCTGAGAGAAGCATTGCGCTGCTGTCAGAAGACACGTGAAGTCGGTGTATGCGGCGCTGCAAGACGAGATTTCTCCTCTGCAGGACAGGTACGTTTGCCCAGGCATGTGAGCTGAGGAGAGGTGTTGGAGTTCATATGCTTTGGCAAACACTTTGTATCAAAAATCTGGCAAAGATGTCTTCCTCCACACCGATGGATTGATCGATGTGAATGGAGAAATCACGTTTGCCAGGACATAGGAGCTGAGTGGGTATGGATGTTTGGGCGGAGCTCCTATGTCCTGGCAATCGCCAGGCCCCTCTTTTTTTCTTGCATATTTTTTGGCAGAGATTTTTCATCCACATCGATCGATGCGAATGAGGAAATCTGTGCCGTTCGTTTTTTCTTTCAGCCCAGAGGCTGAACGGAAAAAAAATCTCATTACCCGTATGCTCCATATAAGGAGAATAGCAGAAACTCCTAATGCTGGCCATACGTGTAATGATTGCGGTGACCCTCAAATGCCAGGGCAGTACAAAAACCTCACATGTGACCCCATTTCGGAAAGAAGACACCCCAAGGTATTCGCTGAGGGGCATATTGAGTCCATGAAAGATTGAACTTTTTGTCACAAGTTAGCGGAAAGGGAGACTTTGTGAAAAAAACAAAAAAATCAAATTCCGCTAACTTGTGCAAAAAAAAATCTTCTATGAACTCGCCATGCCCCTCACAGAATACCTTGGGGTGTCTTCTTTCCAAAATGGGGTCACATGTGGGGTATTTATACTGCCCTGGCATTTTAGGGGCCCTGAAGCGTGAGAAGAAAAATGCGTAAAAATACCGTCCTAAAAGGTACTCATTGGATTTAGGGCCGAATTGCGCAACTTGGCTGCAAAAAGTGGCACACATGTGGTATCTCTGTACTCAGGAGAGGTAGGGCAATGTGTTTTGGGGTGTACTTTACATATACCCATACTGGGTGTGAAAAATATCTCTGTAAATGACAACTTTTAAAAAAAATTATACAAAGTTGTCATTTACAGAGATATTTTTCACACCCAGTAGGGGTATAGGTAAAAATACGCCCCAAAACACATTGCCCTACTTCTCCCAAGTACGTCGATACCCCATGTGTGCCACTTTTTGCAGCCAAGATGCGCAAAGGGGCCCTAAATCCAATGAGTACCTTATAGGATTTCACAGGACATTTTTACGCATTTGGATTCCAAACTGCTTCTGACGTTTAGGGGCCCCTAAAATGCCAGGGCAGTACAAATACCTCACAAGTGACCCCATATTAGAAAGAAGACACCCCAAGGTATTCCGTGAGGGGTATGGTGAGTTCATGTAAAATTTTATTTTTGGCACAAGTTAGTGGAATATGAGACTTTGTAAAAAAAAAAAAAAAAAATCAATTTCCGCAAACTTGTGCCAAAAATAAAAACTTCCATGAACTCACTATGCCCATCAGCGAATACCTTGGGGTGTCTACTTTCCGAAATGGGGTCACTTGTGTGCTATTTTACTGCCCTGGCATTTTAGGGGCCCCTAAACGTCAAAAGCAGTTTGGAATCCAAATGCGTAAAATGCCCTGTAAAATCCTAAAGGTACTCATTGGATTTAGGGCCCATTTGCGCATCTTGGATGCAAAAAGTGGCACACATGGGGTATCGCCGTACTCAGGAGAAGTAGGGCAATGTGTTTTGGGGTGTATTTTTACATATACCCATGCAGGGTGTGAGAAATATCTCTGTAAATGACAACTTTTTAAAAATTTTAAACAAAGTTGTCATTTACAGAGATATTTTTCACACCCAGTAGGGGTATATGTAAAATACACCCAAAACACATTGCCCTACTTCTCCTGAGTACGGCAATACCCCATGTGTGCCACTTTTTGCATCCAAGATGCGCAAATGGGCCCTAAATCCAATGAGTACCTTTAGGATTTTACAGGGCATTTTTACGCATTTGGATTCTCACGCTTTAGGGGCCCCTAAAATGCCAGGGCAGTATAAATACCCCACAAGTGACCCCATTTCGAAAGAAGACACCCCAAGGTATTCTGTGAGGGGTATGGTGAGTTCATGTAAAATTGTATTTTTGGCACAAGTTAGTAGAATATGAGACTTTGTAAAAAAAAAAAAAATCCATTTCCGCTAACTTGTGACAAAAAATAAAAACTTCCATGAACTCACTATGCCCCTCAGTGAATACCTTAGGGTGTCTACTTTCGGAAATGGGGTCATTTATGGGGTATTTCTACTGTCTGGGCATTGTAGTACGTCAGGAAACAGGACAGGTGCTCAGAAAGTCAAAGTGCGGAAATTCACTTTTTTGCACCATAGTTTGTAAACGCTATAACTTTTACCCAAACCAATAAATATACACTTATTGCATTTTTTTTTATCAAAGACATGTAGAACAATAAATTTAGAGAAATTTTTTTAGAGAAATGTAGTTTTATTTGACAAATTTTCCAACATAAAGTGAAAAATATCATTTTTTTGCAAAAATTTCATCAAAAAAAGTAAAATATCAAAAAAAAGTAAAAATGTCAGCAAGAAAGAAATAGCACCAAATGAAAGCTCTATTAGTGAGAAGAAAAGGAGGTAAAATTCATTTGGGTGGTAAGTTGTATGGCCGAGCAATAAACAGTGAAAGTAGCGTAGTGCAGAATTGAAAAAAGTGGCCTGGTAAGGGTGTTCAAGCTAGGGGGGCTGATGTGGCCGCTAGACCCACTGCAGACTTCTCAGGATTTATGGTCAGGCCCGCATCACTAATAGAGTCTATCACGGCCTGTTCCTTACAGAGGTGACTTTTACAATCAGATGAAAGAATGACCACATGGTCCAGGTAAGCGGCAGCGTAGTCACGATATGGTCTCAAGATTAGGTCCATCAACCTCAGGAACGTAGCAGGGGCTCCATGTGGCATCACCACATACTGGAATAGCCCCTCTGGGGTGGAGAATGCCGTCTTCTCTTTAGCCTCCTCTGACAATGGTATCTGCCAATAACCCTTTGTTATATCAAGGGTTGTGATGTACCTCCCCTTCCCAAGCCTTTCAATTAGTTCATCAACTCTGGGCATGGGGTACGCGTCAAACGTTACACCTCATTTAACTTCCTAAAATTGTTGCAGAACCTCCAAGTCCCATTGGGCTTCGGGATTAGTAGAACAGGGCTCGACTGCTCACTGATAGATGCCTCAATGATTCCTAATTCGGGCATGCACCGGACCTCAGAGGACACCGCCTCTCTGCGCGCTTCTGGTATTCTGTATGGCTTTAGGTTCATCTTACTGTGAGGCTCAGTTCTAACCTGGTGTTTTATCAGGTGGGTACGGCCTGGTAGGTCAGAAGACTTCCTTCTGTTTTTCTGCAGGAACTCCTTTGCCTCTTGTTGCTGGTGCACTGACAGTGCCTCGCTCAATTTTACTGGGGGGATTGGTTGAAACATTGGTTTCACCATTAACCACGGTATGTGTGGCCACCAAGGATTCCCGGTCTTTCCATGGCTTGATCAGATTTACGTGCTAACTCTGGAGGGGTTTTCTCCTGTCTGGTTGGTGCACCTTGTAGTTCACCTCACTCACCTATTCACTAATCTCCTAGGGACCCTGCCACTTTGCCAGGAACTTACTTTCCACTGTGGGCACTAAAATAAGGACCCTGTCCCCTGGATTAGAGCTTCTCACCCTGGCAGATCTGTTGTAAATTCTGCTCTGAGCCTTCTGAGCTCTTTGCAGGTGCTCTTTGACAACAGGCATCATGGTCGTCATCTGGTCTTGCATCTGGGCCACATGCTCGATGACACCTTTATAGAGAGTAGCCTCGGTCTCCCAGGTTTCTTTGGTCACATCTAGTAAACCCCTTAGGTGACGGCCATAGACGAACTCGAATAGAGAAAAGCCTGTAGAAGCCTGGGGCACCTCTGATAGAAAACATCAGGTAGGGTAGGGTCACGGCCATCCTTTTCTACGACTTTTTTCATCATCGGCTTCAGGGTCTTGTTGAATCTCTCGACTAACCCGTCTGTCTGGGGGTGATACACAGATGTACAAATGTGTGCGATTTTAAACAATTTTTACAATTCATTCATAACCCTAGACATGAAGGGTGTACCCTGGTCCGTGAGAATCTCCTTAGGGATCTGTGTGAGGGAATACATGTAAAACCATTCTCGTGCAATATTTGTGGACGCCATGTTTCGTAGGGGCACCGCTACCCGGGTAACGGGTGGCATAGTCCAACACAACCAAAATGTACTGGTGTCCCTTAGCCGACTTAAAGGGATTTTGTCACCAGTTTTCACCCCTTTGAGCCAAACATATGTTCATGCTCAGGGTCTCTTTATGATTCCTAATGTGAGCTTATAAATGCGATCTGTAGCTAAGTTTTGCCAAAAACAGGTTTTACTAACCTGTCAGTCATAAAAATAAGGTGCCCAAGGGGAGGTCCAGGGATGCAGGGTGCCCGGCTGCAGCCATCGCCGTTGGTGCCCAGCGCCGCCTTGCCAGAGTTTTGCGCCACCTCCTACTTCTCTGTGCCGCCTCTCCCTCCCTCCCTCTCCTCCCTCCTCCTCCCGCTGTGAAATGCCGCGCATGCGCACAGGCTCAACCTGATGCACACGGACTGCTGGCATCGGCTTCTACTAGCGTAGTGCGCATGCGCCGGCACTTCGCTAGAGAAGAAGCAACCAAGCAGTCCGTACGGGTGCATCAGGCTGAGCCTGTGCGCACGCGCGGCATTTCACAGCGGGAGGAGGGGAGGGAGGAAGGGAGAGGCGGCACAGAAAAGTAGGAGGCGGCGCAGGGCACCAACGGCGATGGCAGCCACCGGGCACCCTGCATCCCTGGACCTCCCCTTGGGCACCTTATTTTTATGACTGACAGGTTAGTAAAACCTGTTTTTTGGCAAAACTTAGCTACAGATCGCATTTATAAGCCCACATTAGGAATCATGAAGAGACCCTGAGCATGAGCATATGTTTAGCTCAAAGGGGTAAAAACTGGTGACAGAACCAATTTAACAATAGGACCCACCAAATCCATAACAATTATTTCAAATGGTGCATCAATGATGGGAAGAGGCACCAAGGGACTGCGGGAGTGAGACGCTGAGGCACTTATCTGACCGGTGGGGCACGACTCACAGTATATCTACTTCCTCATACAGCCCAGGACAGTAAAACCTTTGTAGTACCCTCTCCTGTGTTTTGCTAGTCCCCAAATGACCGCCAAGTACTTGGTTATGTGCTATGTCGACCACCATACGTTGGTACCAGAAGCTGCTCCACAATTTCACTGTTGACTTTGGTAACCCGGTACACAAGATCACCGTTCATGGCAAAATGTGGAAATTTCTGGTCCTCCTCTGGCTCCTGTGGTACACCATTTATTACGGTAACATTTTCCCCAGCATTTAGGGGAGGGGGTTTTCTCAGTTGCTCTGTACCAAAGTTTCTCCGGGACACTTCTAAATCCAACACATTTTGCCCAGAGGGGAAGCTTCTTCTTCTTCCCCAGCAAACACCTGCAAGGAAAAATGTCATCATCCTCATCACCATTGGGCTTTGCCGGTAGCTCCACATTTTCCTTCTGTAATTCCTTTGTACCATTCTTTTCAATGGGCAGTTCACTTAAACGACCCTTTGATGGGAAAGCACACATTCTGCAAGAGTTTCTTCACTGGCTGCAGAAGTGTTTTTCTCCCCCACAACAATGGGAAGTCACGGCCCAATATAACCTCATGCATCAGCCTTTTTACCGCCCCGACTTCCATATGTCACAGTTCCAGCCGGAGTCACAAACTCAACAAGGGCCATAGGGTAAGCTTTGGTGTCCCGGTGGATGCACAGCACACTTATCTGTTTGTCTGGCACATAGTCCCCGGCTACAAAGTTGGCATGAACCAAAGCGACCAGAGTCCAAAAGTGTCTTGATGGAGAAGTCGTTCACCCCCATAAGTCATATCTATGGCTTAGTCTCTTGTCCCGCTGAAGCCACACAAACTGTTTCTGCAAACAGCGCCGGCTAGCATCACCCTCCATGGGCTCTGAGGTAAGAGGTGTCACTAATGAAACGCTAAAGAGTCAGCTAAAGACGCGGTCTTCTCAGCACTCAGATACTCCTTTCGTGGATTGTAAGGAGCTTGCCATTGGTATCTCGGGGGAGGGAACGTAGACCCGAATCTGCCGTGAAGAATAACTTGTTGCCCATTCTTCTGCCTGCAGACAACAGCCGTACCGCCGAGTATGGAGCCCAAGCTCCTCTCCCGGATGCCGTTGCTGCCTTAACCAACCAAGTCTCCCTCCTAGCCAAAAGCGCAGAGAAGATGACGCGCCCGGTCAGTAGGAATCAACGGCGCACACGTAGTATTTCAGGGGAGCAGGAGGCTTCTGCTGATCACCGACCATCTTTGGAATCTCAATCACATCTCAATGGGCGTACATTACAGCAAGCAGACCGTGACTATTCACTTATTTGCATGATGCTGGTGTTCAAAATCCAAGAGACAGGTCAAGTAGAGGAGAAAACTGCAAAACTAGCAATTCCTTCACATATGTCGTTACTGGAATGGTTCCTTTTACCAGCAGATCAAGGGTTATTACTTGATCCGCTAGTAGAGGAAGTGATTCAGGCAAAACCGTTATATTGGGCAGTCGCTCATAAAGCAATTCCTCAATATTAACTGGAAACACAAAGCGCGACTTCAGTCTAAACCACTTAGAGACTACAGAAGAAAGTGCACAGCAAAGAGTCCGGGACCTGCTGGTCCAACACACACCGACCTGGAGAAGCAACGCATCGGCAGAATTAGACGTCATTACAGGTCATTCTCCAGGTTACTGGATATTCTGCATTTAAGGGGTGGGCCCGTACAATCCCTTTAATACTACACTGACTTGCTATGAACTCTTTGTTTTACTGTTTGATATCAGATCCGATTAATACCAGATTAGAGGAATTTTACTGTATATTTATTGCGGTTAAATACGCCCAATGTGACGCCCCCATACCCATCTGTGTAGCTGAGATGAACGTTCTCAAACCGAGTCTTTCCCAAGCAGAACCTCAGCCCTGGGGCGTTCACCACATCCTTCACCCGCAGATCAGGCAAAGAGGAGGAAACTGATCAGGAAGAAGAAACGGGATTTCAAGTCTTCATCCCGCATCAGGGGAAGCATTTCCTACGTGAACGACTGCTGCATACAGCGACCACAGCGTCTTTATTACAGAGAATGTCGCTCTTCATCTGATGGAAACAGGTAGAAGATGAGGTGCTGATGGCTCCGTACTATAGCCGACACAGAGCTCCAAATCTGCTGCGTAGACATAAAGGATTCAGTTCTGTCCCCCTGCAGTCACCACTAGAGGGAGCTCACTGCAGACTGTTACACATTGATCTCTATAATAAGACAGTATTCAGTAACCTCCTGAGCTCCCTCTAGTGGTGGCTGCAGGGACTCCGACCTTACCTCAATGTCTATGGAGCTCTGACCACTATGAAAATATATTATCAAATTAATCAGCACAGATAAAAACGATGAAGTTTAACATTTAAGGAGCGTTCCTATATCACATAATATTCAGAAATCTCTCTCCTGTTCTGACAGTTTGTTACAATGTATCAGTGCAAGTGAAATGTATCATTCTGGAGACTTTAGCTCAGAAAGGATTTTCTAGACTGGATACAACTGTAATGTCGGCTGTGAGAAGTATTAGACATGTAAAGGTTCAGTTTCCAGGGACTGTTTCTGCTACGACTACATCCGGACTACATGACAATAGGATAAATCAGGTGGAAGGAGCCCGTGGTCAGGAAATTCAGCGGGCACAATGCCGGTAGAGCCAGCTCCGCTGAATATAATGATAGCTTTCACAGACCCCTTGCTTCATTCTGGAGATAAAGTACTTTGAATCCCTATGCTAATGAGCAGTTAAGTGCACTGAGGGCGGGCCCAAGTCACACTGCACCATCGCTCCTCTGGCTTCCTTTGCCAGCCTTCCCTCTCTTTCTTGATGGACAGGGCCAAGTGAAAGAATTAGGTATGAACCTGGCCTGGTCAATCAGGAAGGAAGGAGTCCTTCCTCATCTCCAGTGCGTCAGTTTGCCCAGGAAACCCGGCATGTGCCAATCATGTCAAACTGCCAGATTATTTAAACCCGCCTCTGGCGGTAGGACGCTGCCGGATTATTCAGTCTTGTCCCCGGCGTCTCCACCTTCCTGTTTCCGATATAAAGTCATGGCTGTTACTGAAACTTCCTTAGCTTCACTATCTGCTTCCATTGTGCAACTACTTTAGCTCTGCTACATCACCATACAGTGTGAAACTACCTCAGCTCTGCTATACCACAAGTCACAGTGCAACAGCTTCAAGGGTCCGGGCTTTTACTATTGATGAGCTACCCTCCAGATAGGTAATTAATATCAGATCTCGGCGGGGTCCGACACCCAGCACCCCCGCTAACCAGCTGTATGAGGAAACGTGCGCACGTGGGGTCTCCCTTCTCTTTTCCTGTCCTCTGCTGTGGTTTTTGCCATAGACAGCAGCAGTGAAGAAGGGGGGATTTGTACCCCGACCCCAGCGCTGCAACTGTTCTGACCTTATAGCGAGCAAAGCTCTACATTAAAAAAAAAGGGAAGGAGGATTGACCTCGTCCACACTGACCTCGTCACAAGGCGACCGCCAGCTAACATCATGTGCGTTACCAGACCTCGTCAACCCTGGAGTTAGCCGATGATCATTCAGCCCCTAGGTTGACATAGGTTGATGGGACCTTAGGGGTTGTCACAATCTGGCTACCCAAGGGCGTCACATGCGCGTTACCTGACCCAGTCAACTCTAGGCCAACCCTCCATTGTCCTGTTGATCATCCAACCCCTGGAGGTTGTCACAATCAGGCCAGCCACGAGGGCGTCACAGTTAGCTAGTGGCCCCTTGTAATCGCACCTTCCCAAGGAGCCTAGTCAGCCGGGTCTCTAGGCGCCTCTCGTGGCAGAGACTTTAACATTAGGGTGAAATGTGACTGAGTTCTAGGACAAAAAGTGGCAATAAACTGAGTAAGCCGCTGAAAAACCCGATTGTTTTAGAAATTCAAATTGTGATCAATATTGGGGAGATTTTGGTTAAAAAGAGGTTGCTTGTGCTCCTTTTGCCACAGCTTATTTGCATATAGCTCCAACTCATTTGCATATGGAATGCGCTCTGATTGGCTGACACTGCAGCCTATAGGTTAGTGCAGCACCTCCCATGTGGAGCTTTGTTATGGTCGTCTCCATGCAGCCATAGACTCCTCTAATCCTCCAGATTTTCCCGATGTAACTATTAAAGGGAGATATATTAAAGTGTGTTTTATTACATATTAACCAGCTTTATCTGACAATAGAACATAATCACAAAAATATGTATGAATGGTTGTCAGGAAATATTTCCCTAATCTGGCCATGTTAACTGCTTCCTCTCCAGTGTCTTGTATTTGCAGACAGTCCACAAAAACAGAGTGTTTTGTTCTGTTGTCCGTAGCGTCCGGCAGAAAACAACGCTGTCCGTAAAATCTGTGCCCAGTGTCTGAGGTCTGCACTGCGCATGTGCAGGAGATGGGAGCCGATGAGCGGTGACGGAGGTCATGAGGAGGAGTCCACCGGCCACCAATGACAGCGCGCTTCTTTCTCAGTTTCCTGTCTTCAGGGGGCTGCACACAGCTGACGTCTGCCCGTGATGGTCTGGACCAAACGGAGAAGAAAAGGCAAGTGAAGAACTGACATCCGTGTAGACGTCACCTGTAAGTGAATGGATCTGCCCCTGCCCGCTCCTTTTAAATGTGTTTTAATCTATTTTTTAGAAAGTAGGGTCAGTTTTGCTTGCTCAGCCTAGGGCGCCAAACTACCTCATCCCGGCCCTGTTACTGGAGGGGCTCTATAGGGGACCATTTAAACTACTGGAGACGCTCTATAGGGGACCATTTAAACTACTGGAGGGGCTCTATAGGGGACCATTTAAACTACTGGAGGGACTCTATAGGGGACCATTTAAACTACTGGAGGGGCTCTATAGGGGACCATTTAAACTACTGGGGGAACAATACAGGACTATTTATACTGCCGGGGGCCGTTTAAGCTGCACTGGCCACTATAGGCGAGCATTTAGGTTACTGGGTGCACTATATGGGAGTATGATAACTACCGGGAGCACTATAGAGGGGCCTTATTACTTCTGGCATGCACTATGGGGGTCTTTATCACTACTGGAGACACTGAGGGCAATTTTACTGCTGGGTCACTATGAGGGAATTTATTACTACTGGAGGCACCATGAGAAACATTATTTCCATTATGGGGCATTATTACTACTAACGGGGGTACTATTGGGGGTGTTATTATTGTTTGCCATAATATGGAGGGCACTACTGCTAACAGGGGTACTTTCAGGAGCATTATCACTACTAGGGCACTATTACTACTGAGGGCACTCTGGGAGAGAATTTTTAGCATGGGGGCACTATCTGTATGGCACTGTTATTTCTGCAGACGAAGGTTCGCTGAAATGCACGTCGGGGTTGGCGCCATCCTGGAGAAGACACAGTATTGGTGACTGCTTCTTGTCCTGTACATTTTGCTGCTGATTGCCACGTCAACCCTGTAATCATTGGCTGCTGGATATTCCTTATTCACTTTATAGTTTTTTTAATGTTATTATATTGATGCCATAGGCTTTAACTTATCAGTCCATATGTGATCAGTAGTGATTATATATAATTTTATAAATTTTTGGTTGAGTTTTTGCCCCATTTTTGGGTTTTGTTATTTCTGCAGTATAGTATTCAGGGGCATTAGGGAGCACAGCGGGCACAGTACTGTGGGTAGGATTAGGATGACAATGTTGGGACACCACGAGGGCGAGGATGATAGAAAAGTGAGGAACCTAAGAAGCCTGTGTGGTAAACTACGCAGAGAGAAGATGTGGCTTAAAGAAGTCATCATGACGGTCTGGCCCGAATAGAGAAGATTAGGAAAGAGAACAGATACATCAGTGGAGACGTCACTGGATGTAACAGCTATGTGGTACTGTATCCTCCTGTATGTTTGGTAGTGGAGAATCTTATGTCCATCCAAATATGTCTTTAATGCTGGGGTGGAGGGGTTGTTGATTGGATTCGCAATGTGGCACATACTCATTGTGGATGCATGTTATACTCACCCCTGCCTCCAGCGCCATTCACTGTAGCTCTGGTTAGTCCCTCCTGATGCTGCTTGTTTAAGAACTGCAGCGGGGACTTGCCAGTATATGGCATGTTACTGCTGCAGCCAATCACCTGTCAGTGGTCTAATGCTGAGGACAGGGATTGGCTACAGTGGTCATATGCCATACATCTGCACATCACTGACACTGTGACAGATGCACACACTTGCCCGTCAGTCTTTGTCTACATGGTGGCAGCAATGATGCCAGAACGTCCAGCATGTCACATGCGTCATTGCTGCAGCCATATAAACAAAGCACTCAGACTAGAGCGGCGGGGATGGAACAGCTGAGAATTGTAGATTTTTTTTTTTCATATGCTGCTGCCATATTTTATTAACTACTGTTTAATCTCTAAAAAAGGGCTGTGTCTTATGTCCATAAACATCTTAGGCTGTCCGTGATTTTTAGAGTTTTTGAAGTTGTCCAAAAAATGTAAAAGGAAGGTTGGCAACCTTGCAGAGAGGATTGCTTTACACTATGGTCCAGCAGCAGTCAGACCAGGGAGGAGTTTAGCGCGGTGACTCAGAGCCCGACACCTTCACTGTTTATACTGCCCACATACAATGCTCCACCCATCTATGTTCCCCTCCCCCAGCCCTTATACACAGATGAGCTGAGTGTGCACGTGTACGGGAGAGGATGAGAAGCGTAACCGTAAGCTGAGTGGACCGTAAGCCGAAAGCTATTGAAGGTATATGGCCAGGTTTGGTGTCACATTGATTGTGGGACTCATGAACCAGGAGGCCCAGGATGAACAGTTTTAATAATCCTGCCTGTAAAGGTGAGCACCGCAGTGAAAACACTGAAGGATTACACACATCAGATCAGACGGACAACGCACAGAATTTCAGCTTTTTATTCTGTATAATACAATCTATGATTCCGCTCATTCGTCGCTGTAGAATAAATATTCATTTCCCTTCTTCCGCCGAGTAATCAAAAGACCCGAGTAATCATACAAAACGTGAATTAAAAAGCGGAGGAGGGGCAATGAGGAATTCTAACCCTGAGGTCCGGTAGGGCTTTCCGGATATACACGCATGTCACAGGTGTGTACGAGGCATCATATGTAGACGCCGTGCACTCCGTCACATGGGCTGCAACGTACCGCAGCAGTGTTGGAAGAGTAGAAGGCGGTCATAGAGAAGTCCCCTGACGCCTGGTATCTAGACATGGGATGTGCTGGATATTTTTTAACTGTGATAAGTGGCATCATGTCGGTCTGATTGCCGCTCATTCTATATTCTTTTGCAGGTGACCTGGCAGACCTAAGCAGGGTGATGTCTGACACCCGTCCTGTCACAAAAGCGGCATCACATTTACAACTTTTACCTCTATTGCATCAAAAAATTTCTTTGGGTTGCACCAATGGGTCAATGCACACGGGACATATTTGCACAGCACGGAAAATGCACAGCGGAACACAGTGATGGGAAGCTGGACATTCTCCACCATTAGGTTTTAGTGCAGTTAGGTCTTGTGCATGTGGCCCCGTACAAGTTCTTGGTGGCCCAGAGACGTTACACAGTGCCCATACAGGTCTACGGGGCCCCTACTGTACGCCCAGATGCCTCCTATCGCTCCATTGTGCTATTACTTGTTGGGATAGAAGGATACCATGTTGCGGTACTATACAGCGGCCCACAGCTTCGTCCTTCAAAGCCACGTGCCATCTTGCATGTGTGCATGAACCCTTTAAAGGGGTTGTCTGATCAGAGCACTCCACTCCCGACACCCACAACAAGCAGCTGATTTTGCCATGGGAAACGGAGCATTATATGGCGGCTGTTCAGAAGAATACAATGAGGGCTCAGACCTGCCTGGACGGGGACAGACAGGCTCCATTCTGGCTTAGAGAGAGATCCAGAGTAACGGACTCCCCTTTGTGAGGTCAATATGTTCTAATAGGACAAATGGACAGGGGTATTCCCATCATTTAAAATGATGGTATATTGCTACATGATGGGTGGGGTCTAACCTCTTGGACCCCTACCGATCGTGAGAATGAAGGGGCCCTAGCATTGGCGTGGTGCTGCCTCCCATTCACTGTTATTCGTTGCACAGCGGCGCCCCCTGGGCAGAGCTGGCTGCAGTTCCCTAAACAGCCGGGTGGCTGGGGTGCAGGGTGCAACACTATGGACCCCTCATTCTCAGAATCAGTGGGGATTCCAAAGATCGGAGCGCCGCAGATTATAAAGCAATACCATATTCTAACTTTACATGACAGGAAAAGTCCTTTAAGTCCTGCTTCCTCCTCCAATACATCCTTACAAGGGTTCCGGAAGATGTGGGCTGCTGTATGTATGGTGCGGAGATCCGCTTGCGTGGTCATGGTGCCTTCAGACCAGGTCTGGAGGAAGGCAGGTCGTCACCAATCCATATTATCTCCCATCACTATGTTAGTCATTGAAAGAAATTCAGTAGCAAGGGCCCCAGATACAGCAGCCCAGATCTCCTGGAGGGCCCCCTAGAGGTGAGGCAGCATAATAGAGTGGAGCATTGTAAGACGGGCAGCTGATGTGTGGCTGTAGATGCATCTTGAGGACTTCAGGACTGGCGGTACGTGAAGATCTGGGCTTTCCGTCAGTCTATGATCATTAGCCTGAGGTGGCTGATAACAGAGGACAGTAGGATAGATTCAAATAGACTTTAGGTTCAGTAATTTATGTGTGGCACGGATTTCCCATAATACGGTCACGGCAGGACTGAATCCGCCCAGGACTCTGATTCTGTCACAGGCACCGGCGCGGTTCTTGGCTTGGACGTCAGTGATGAGGTTTCCTCAGCGCTGGTTTTGGCTGCTGTAGTTTCTCTGACGCCCGATCTTTTCTCTCAGACTCGGAGTCAGAGGACGACTCGTTGCCGCTCTGTTGTTTCTGCCACATTCCCGCGTAGATGCCGCCCTTGGCAAGCAGCTCGTCATGCCTAGAAATAAAGGCCCGAAACAATGACGCGGCGATCTCCTGAGCACACTCATCTATAAGGCTACTTTCACACTAGCGGCAGCCTTCTTCAGGAGGCTGTTCCAGCAGGTTCACAGACTGCCGGATCCGTGCTGCCGCTAGTGCACGCGTGCCGCCAGAGGTCCGCTCCGACCCCATTGACTATAATGGAGGCCAGCTGGAGTTCTGGCGGCAGCGCGGCAAAAATGCTAAGAGTCGGCCAGAATAAAGCTACGATATGTGTCTCCTTGGTTAGAGACTAGAAACAAACCCTGCGTAGTCTGATCTGGCCAAATATTGGTTAGCGAGTAGTAGGCGGACCAAACCACACACAGGGTTTACATGTAGGCTGTAACCATGGAGACACATTGTTATGTATGTGAGCTGTATACACAACGTCTGTAGGAATTTATATTCAAGATTATTTCCAAAGCGGATTCATTTTTTGCATCTTGATACGGCTACAAGACACCGACAGACGGAGTGCACTTACCTCCCTCTTTCTACGATCTGCCCTTCCTTCAGAACCAGGATCTGGTCTGCACTGATGATCGTGGACAGTCTGGGAAAGACAGTTTATAAATGAGACTTCTAGCAGTCACAGTCATGTACAGCGCAGTGGGCGGGATGGGTCATACATACCGCCACATATGGCACAGTGAACTGCGGGCTCAGGAGCTGTACACTGCACCTAGCATCCTGCTGCAATAGGCAGGATTGGAGACAGCTCTGATCCTGGTCGTTCCCGCTACAATAGCGTCATCTAAGAGGTTTACGGTGTTTACTATGGCAGCCAGGAGCCTAGCAATAGTCCCCGGGTCATAGCGTACCTTAGGGGACCGGCCAGAGGTCCTAACATGTTGTCTGTCTGACAGGCCTAATACAATCGTGTAGTACTGCAGTGTATTATACAGGTGATTGGGGGGGCGGGGATAGACATAACTGGTATTGCTGCATCCAGAACAACTCGAGCCATGATGTTATGTTATTTAACCTGAACAGCGACAAAAAAAAACAAACATAATACTTAACACTGCTGTTTGTGCTTTCCCTAAAAGGTGAACAAAAATTGTATGTAGCCCAAAATAGCACCAATAAAAAATAAACCTCGGCCTGCAGAACTAAGAGGTTAAACAGCTGCGATCAGAATAATCTCTGATCCAGGCCGTGCAGACGCAGCTCCTGAGCCATCACTGTACATGCATGGCAGTTATTGGGAAGGGGTTAAATCGTCATCAGGAATAGCGCGTCTTCAGCCTGTGCACCTGACTCCTTATGCATAGAGTTGAGCGAACTTCTATTTTTAGTTCAGCGTCCAAAGTTCGGGTTATCGTAGCATCCCATTATGGTTTCCGCTACCGCGGACCATAACGGCATTTGGAATCCATAAGGGGATGCTTCAATGAACCCGAACCTTGGACAACCCTAAGGACCTGGGGTGACGTCACCGTCATGTGATCAGTGCAGGGGGCGTGGCTCAGCACTGGATTGGATAAGAGGTGATCCAGTACTGAGCCACGCCCCCTGCACTGATCACATGACGGTGATGTCACCCCAGGTCCTTAGGGTTGTCCAAGGTTCGGGTTCAATGAAGCAGCCCCTTATGGATTCCAAATGCCGTTATGGTCCGTGGTAGCGGAATCCATAACGGGATGCTACGATAACCCGAACCTTGGACGTCGAACTAAAAATAGAAGTTCGCTCAACTCTACTTATGCACAGTCTGGTATTGCAATGCCAGCAGTGTGTGCTCCAGACTTCTGCTGCATTTCAAGGACAGTACGTAGATGTCTGACAGCAATCACTGTCCACCATATTACATCTCATGCAGATTATATCACCCTCACCCGGCCACAGACATGTCCCTGATCCCTCAAACCTCCCTGATCACTTGCTGTCCCAACTGATTGCAGCTGATCGCACAGGGTCCCATCAGCAGGACAATACGGTATTGGGTTATTGTTGAGGAACCCTTTTATTATCCAGCCGCAGACTTACCGATGGGCAACCACAAGCGTGGTGCGGTTGGAGCAGACTTTGGCCAGCGATGCTTGGATGTTGCGCTCAGTTTCTGTGTCCAGGGCAGAGGTGGCCTAAGAAGAGGAAGCATCAATATCAAACTATATTCTACAGGCGGATTTTATTTTCTTTTGAGGAGGATGGAGTTTTTCTATACTTGACCTGTTCCAATGTCAGCAGAAGAATCCCTGAGATCCTGCGCATGCGCCAATGATTCCTGCTCCTTAGGCTGCCATCTTTGTAGAAAGCCCCCTAATTCACTGTAACTTTCCTGGAGCATGCGCACATGAGACCAGAGATAGTCCACCCGCTCAGCTGCACGCGCCCGGTCAGTAGGAATCAACCCCACACACGCAGCATTTCAGGGGAGCAGGAATTAAAGGGGTATTCTGGTTATAAGTTAACCCCTGTCCACAGGATAGGGGATAACTAACAGATCACTGGTGAACCCCCACTGATCACAAGAATGGGGCCCCATACCCTGAGGAGCCCCCTGAAAGTAACGGTGTGGTTGGTAAGAAATGTGCGACGCCGCTCAATTTAATTCTATGGAAGCAATGGAGATAGCCGAGTGCACAGCCAATCTGTCTGTTTCAGGGGGGCTCTATAGGATATGGGGCCCCTCATTTTCGGGAATGGTGAGGGTCCTGGCTGTAAGTCCCCAGCAATATACTGTAATCGTTATCCCCTATCCTGTGTATAAGGAGATAATATGTTATAACTGGAATACCCCTTTAAGGGTGCATATGTAATATTTCAGGAAGCTTCTGCTGATCACGGACTATCTTTGGGAAGCAGACCGTGACTATTCACCTATATGGATGGTGCTGGTGTGCTAAATGCAAGTGACAGGCCAACTAAAGGAGAAAACTGCATAAGTAGCAATTCCTTCATATATGTCGTTATTGGAATGGTTCCTCTTACCAGCAGGAGGATTCCAATAGATGGAAATTACTGCAGGACTGAAGGGTAATTACTTAATCCACTAGTAAAGGAAACAATTCCGACAATTGCAGATGACACTAAACTATGTAAAGTAATAAACACTGAAGAGGACAGTTTTCTGCTACAGAGGGATCTGGATAGATTGGAGGCTTGGGCAGAGAAATGGCAGGTGAGGTTTAACACTGACAAATGTAAAGTTATGCACATGAGAAGGAATAATGCAAGTCACCCGTACATACTAAGTTATGCACATGGGAAGGAATAATGCAAGTCACCTGTACATACTAAATGGTAAAACACTCGGTAACACTGACATGGAAAAGGATCTAGGAATTTTAATAAACAGCAAACTAAGCTGTAGAAACCAGTGTCAGGCAGCTGCCGCAGAGGCCAATAAGATAATGGGTTGCATCAAAGGGGCATAGATGCCGTGATGAGAACATAGTCCTACAAATTGACACATCACTAGTCAGACCACACATGGAGGACTGTGTACAGTTCTGGGCTCCTGTGAACAAGACAGACATAGCAGAGCTGGAGAGGGTTCAGAGGAGGGCAACTAAAGTAATTACTGGAATGAGGGATCTACAATACCCTGAAAGGTTATCAAAATTAGGGTTATTCACTTTAGAAAGAAGACGACTGAGGGAGATCTAATAACTATGTATAAATATATCAGGGGTCAGTACAGAGATCTGTCCCATCATCTATTTATCCCCAGGACTGTGACGAGGGGACATCCTCTGCGTCTGGAGGAAAGAAGGTTTCTACACAAACATAGAAAATGATTCTTTACGGTAAGAGCAGTGAGACTATGGAGCTCTCTGCCTGAGGAGGTGGTGATGGTGAGTACAATAAAGGAATTCAAGAGGGGACTGGATGTATTTCTGGAGTGTAATAATATTACAGGCTATAGCTACTAGAGAGGGGTCGTTGATCCAGGGAGTTATTCTGATGCCTGATTGGAGTCGGGAATTTTTTCCCCTTAAGTGGGGAAAATTGGCTTCTACCTCACAAGGTTTTTTTTTGCCTTCCTCTGGATCAACTTGTAGGAAACAGGCTGAACTGGATGGACAGATGTCTTTTTTCGGTCCTTTATACTATGTTACTCTTATATTGGGCAGTCGCTCATACAGCAATTCCTCAATATTAACTGGAAACACAAAGCGCAGCTTCAGCCTAAAGCATTTAGCTTCACCTCATCCAGCATGACAATCTGTGGCCCCTTTAGAAGGGTTCGTGCAATGGCGACTCGCTGCTTCTCTCCACCGCTCAGTTTTAGGCCTCGTTCCCCAACTTGAGTGTCGTAACCTGCAGATGTAGAAAGGTTTCGTCAGGTTTGTCAGCAACAAGCCTCACTTCACAAGTCTATGTCATTTTGATAAAGGGTGGAGATGAGCAGCTGCTAGGCACCTCTGGTGCTGCTTATCTCCAGTGCTGTACTTGAATCTGTTGGGGGGCAGTAAGGTTTTCGTCATAGAAATTACACCATTAGATGGGCTTTCACCATAAAGTGACACCACTCAGCCACCTACACAGTTGATCCCGTAGGGTTACCGAAATCTTCGGAGTCTGCTCTGTAGTCACTCACCATCACGGAAAGAAAGGATCCGCTCGTGGATATCAGCTGCGATGGCCGCCTGCTCCACCTCCTCGTCTGTGGCAGTGACTCGGCCATAGCGGATATTGTTACGGATGGTGTCATTGAAGAGTACAGTGTCCTGTGGTACCACCCCAATATGGGAGCGCAGAGACGCCTGCAAGACCTAAAAGATGGATGGATAGGAGATAAAAATGACAATTATATATGGGATAGATTAATAGACTTTATATATTTCTATATATAAAAACGCATATCATTTATCTAGATTAGATATCTATTAGATTTTCTTTATGTATGCATATATACACTACCCACAAAAAGTTAGGGATATTTGGCTTGTGGGTAAAATTTTAGGATGAACCTAAAATGCCCTCTGACCTTTACAGGTGACCTTAATGTGACCTTCTCTAAACTTTTCAAAGCACATGTCCAACTGTTTAATGTTTTAGTACTTTTTGCACAACTTGCGGTTCTCTAACAAGGAGGTTAAGGGCAAAATTCATAACAGGTATTTGATCCATGAATCGCCCAATAAATTCCCTGGTTCAATTAGAATTTGTATTTAAACAGTCCTCCTCATCATGCTGTTCACATTCAGACATCATGAGACCAAGGCGACGCCTAACAACTGATCAACAGTACCTCGCTATTGCGAGGCTTCAAGCAGGATGTTCTCAGACGGCCACTAAGCTTAGGGTATGTTCAGACGACGACAATTGTCGCGCGACAAAAAATCGCACTATTGTCGCGCGACAATTTTTAGATGCGACTTTGCGGCGACACGCAGTCGCATGAGTGTCGTGCGACTTTTTTGGCTTGTTTTGTCGCGCGACAAACATTTCTTCTGAGATGGAAGCTTCCTCCACAAAAGAAAAAGGCCATGTGAAATTACAAGGGACCATGACTCCTTTTTATAAACTTGTGTCTGGGTCACAAACCAGACACCCAAACAACATTCTGTTGCATGACTGTCGCATATAGGTCGCAGTCGCACGTGATTCCTATTGAATTCAATGGGCGAAATATCGCATGCGACATGCGGCTTGCGACAGAAAATCCGACAAGAACTCACGTCATGTGACTGTCGCGTCACAGTCGCAGCATGTCGCAGTGCGACACCATAGACTCCCATTATAAAAATTGTCGCGCGACAATTGTCGTCGTCTGAACATACCCTTAGAAATACAGAGAGACTGGAAGAGTCACAGAAAGGTATATATATCAGTTAGGGATATTTGGCTTTCGGGTGAAATTTATGGAAAACATAAAAAATTCCGGCTCCAGTGATTATATCATGAAAGTCGGGCATTTAAGTAGAAGCGGCAAAGGTGATTTCTTCATCTCACACAATTTATTGAAACACAAGCCAACCCCCGTGCTGGGTATACCACCACAGAAATGTCACTGTCTCCATAACTCGTCCTGTGACCTTGAGCATCAATTACAGCTTGACAACGACGTCTCCTGCTGTTCACAAGTCGCCTTATTGTCTGCTGAGGCACGGCATCCCAGCCTGCACTTTCTCCAGATCTGAATCCCATTGAGTCGCCGTGTAGAGGCTCGTAACTCTGTACCCCAGAACCTCAATGACCTGAGGGCCGCCCTTTAAGAAGAGTGGGATGCCGTGCCTCAGCAGACAATAAGGCGACTTGTGAACAGCAGGAGACGTCGTTGTCAAGCTGTAATTGATGCTCAAGGCCACAGGACTCTTGAGACACTGACATTTCTGTGGCGGTATACCCAGCACTGGGGTCGGCTTTTGTTTCAATAAATAGTTTGAGATTAGGAAATCCCCATTGCTGCTTCTACCTTAATGCCCGACTTTCATGATATAATATCAGTGGAGCCGGGACTTTTTATGTATTCTATAAATTTCACCTGAAAGCCAAATATTTCTAACTTGTTAAGTGTGTATATATATAATAAACATGAAATAGATATATTAAATAGATATCAGAGACGCTGGGCACTCACTGTGGAGATATCTTGCCCATCTATCCGGATGCTGCCACCTTTGACATCATAGAAGCGGAAGAGCAGCCGTATGATAGTACTTTTTCCGGATCCAGATGGTCCCACCTATTGAAGTAAAAATCGGGGTTTAAAGGGGTTGTCTCACGAAAAATATTCCACATTTTATAAGTCAGCACCAGAATCTTAATAATATTGTAATTACATGTAATTAAGAATTTAGTATAGCAACAATTTATTATTTAATAAAATGTTTCTGTATAGCGCCACCAGCTGTTTGCCCCTTTCCTCATGTCTCTGTCCACCTTGCTGAGGCGGTCGCACATGCTCAGTTCCATCCTTCAAATGCCACCAGCCCTATCTTCTGTTAGAATCTGTGACAGTTACAGGACACACCCCCTGAGAATTGGCCAGAGTCCAAGCACTATGCAAAGGATGCTTGGTACGCTCTAAGGAGGCTACGGAGCTCACTGGAGTGCTGAGGTCTCTTAAAAACAGTCGATCGTCGGGGTGCCGATCTCATATTGATGACCGATCCTGAGGAAAGGCCATTCATTGTAAACACCCGGAAAACTTCTTTAAATGCAGATTCCTTGGGGAAACTCCACAAATGAGAGAAATCAACAAGCGACTCACCAGTGCGACTGTCTGCCCCGGCATCACAGTGAAAGAGACGTCACGCAGAATGTCCCTCCTTCAGTGCAGAAAAGAAAACAATGGAGATGAATGAGACAAAGATACGGAAGAAAAAGCACCGCAAAGAGTCCGGCACACGCACCTACCTGGAGAAGCAACGCATCGGCAGAATAAACAGACATCATTCTCCAGCATTCTGCATTTGAGGGGTGGTCCATAAACAGCGCCACACGTGTGCACAGGTTGTGAATGGTATTGCAGATCAGTCACTTTCATTGCGATAAAGCCTAGCTGCAGTACCAGACACAACCATGGGCAGGTGTGGCGCTCTGTACAAACCCTTTAATATTGCACTTACTTGCTATGAATTCTTTGTTTTACTGTTTGATACCAGATTAGAGGAATTTTACTGTCTAAAAATTGCAGTTAAATACGCCCAATGTGACGCCCACATACCCGTCCATGTAGCTGAAATGAACGTTCTCAAATTCAATTTTTCCCAAGCGGAACCTCAGCCCTGGGGCGTTCACCAAATCCTTCACCTGCAGATCAGAAAAGAGGAGAAATCTGATCAGGAAGAGGATAAAGGATTTCAAGCTCCTTCCAGGGAAGCACTTCCTACATGAACGATTTTATTACGGAGAATGTCGCTCTTCATCTGATGGAAACATGTAGAAAGTGAGGTGCTGATGGCTCCATACTATAGCCGACACAGAGCTCCAAATCTGCTGCAGAGACAAAGGATTTAATTCTGTCCCCCTGCAGTCACCACTAGAGGGAGCTCACTGCAGACTGTTACACATTGAACTCAATGATAAAACAGTATTCAGTAACCTCCTGAGCTCCCTCTAGTGGTGACTGCAGGGACTCCGACCTTACCTCTATGTCTATGGAGCTCTGACCACTATGAAAATATATTATCAACTGAATGAGCACAGATGATTAATCCTAAAAATGACGAAGTTTAATATTTTAGGAGTTTTACGATTTTGTATAAAGTTCAGAAATCTCTGTCCTGAGTTTGTTACAATGTATCAGTGCAAGTGAAATGTATCATTCTGGAGACTGTTTAGCTTAGAGAGGATTTTCTAGACTGGATACAACTGTAACCAATCCTCAGCTGTGAGCAGTGTCCGGTGTGTAGGGGTTTCAGCTTTCCAGATCTACATGACAATAGGATAAATCAGGTGGAAGGAGCCCGTGGTCAGGAAATTCAGCGGGCGCAATGCCGGTAGAGCTAGCTCCGCTGAATGTAATGATAGCTTTCACAGACCCCTTGCTTCATTCTGGAGATAAAGTACTTTGAATCCCTATGCTAATGAGCCGTTAAGTGCACCGAGGGCGGGCCCAAGTCACGCTGCACCATCGCTCCTCTGGCTTCCTTTGCCAGTCTTCCCTCTCTTGATTGACAGGGCCAAGTGAAAGAATTAGGTATGAACCTGGCCTGGTCAATGAAGAAAGAGAGCGAGGGGCTGGCAAAGGAAAACAGCAGGAACAAGGGTGCACAGAGTGGCCTGCACCCGCCCTCAGTGCACTTAACTGCACATTTGCACATAGATTAAAAATACTTTATCTTAGGAATGAAGCATTGGGTGGTAAAGTGAAAGGTATCACTACAGTCAGCTGAGCCAGCTCTATAAGGCAGTGTGCCGGATGAAGCAGTCAATTTCTTGCAAACGGGTTTCCTTTAATGCGTCTTTCAACCTTGCTATATAAATGTATGTGACTATAATTATGTAAGCATCCAGTGGCCGCCGCCATACACAACCACATCATCTTTATCCTCTCTCCTCAGGTGAGCCGAGTGTGCGTGTGCATGTGGAGACCGGGAGGAATAGCTGTATGGTCTGCTCATATCTTCGCCTGAGGCCGTCAGGATTCCATCTTATTGGATGGGAGGAGTAGTGCAGCATGCAGCCCCATTCTCCCGGTCAACATGACGGACGGATGGAACATGAAGTCCGTCAGTAAGCAGAGTCCATCAGGAGCAGAGAAGGATCTGCATTGTGGATTCCATTTATAACAGAAACCATGATGCAGACGTGAACAGAGCCCAAGGGGAGGGTGAAGGCCCCAACCACAAGCTCATCAGGTACGAGTTTTTCGGGGTTCCCTCACCTCTTCTTCTTCGCTGAACAGCTCAAACATGTTCTCCATGTCAATGAAGGAATTCTGAATCATCCTGAGGTGAGAAGAAATACATGAAAGGCAAGGCTCATAAAGTGAGGGTATATGAATACACTATGGTCACTGGTAGGCCCAGCGATGACCTAGTGCTGTGACCCCCTTTTAAGTTTTGGACCCCCACTGATCATAAAATAATGCCATCGCTTTGCAACATGGAAATATCCCCGTAAATCTTTAATATTAAAGGTTGGACCTAGGTTTGAGCAGAGACTCACAATCGATTGGATTCTAATGTAGTCTGAAATCCCTTCCCCATGCTTTACACTGCAGTCCTGCATGATCAGACTGGGTGCAAGCACGAAGCTCAGCTGGACATCAGCACAAGGAGAGGAGATTTTTATGACAGCAAGGACTCACAGTGAACGTACCGGAGCTGGTAATGTCACTTACCTGTAGTACGTGCCGAACCAGTTCAGAGGCGTATACAGCTGGATAATGTAAGTGCCAAACAACACAAAGTCACCAACCTGTAAGTGCGAGAGGACGACGTCAGCAAAGGTCTTTCCGGACAGAATAAACGGATATTCGGCTAAACCTGCCGCCAACTTACTTTGAACTTGTTCTCGGTGACGAAGTAGGCGCAGAGCAGTGACCCGGCCAGCAGCCCGAGCCCGATGATCAGGTTCTGCGTCTGATTTAAGAAGGCGAGCGTTGCGTTAACCTTCCACTCTGAGACCTGCGAGGATGGAAATAACAGGACAGGGGTAAAACCAGGTACTGCAACATTTCCTTAAAGGGGTGTTCCAAGATTTCGATACCAATGAGGTATCCTCAGCATGGGTCATCAATATGTGATCGGTGGCGCTCCAACACCAACATCAGTACCAAACAGCTGTTTGGTATACAAGCACAGCGCCAAACACTGTATAGTGGCTGTACTTGGTATTGCAGCTCAGCCCCATGAACATGACGTTACTGGCCTAGGAAGAAGCCACCGGGGGACCACGGCCTCTTCAAACGCCTGATCGTCAGGGTCCTGGATGTTGGAGGAGCAGGAAAGATCATCAATACAAAAGTCTTGGACGACCCCATTAAACTTGTATCCACTAAAATGTGTAATATTTCATTTCCCCTGTGCTTGCTGTCCGGTCTCACCACAGATCACAGCTGATTGCCGAGGTTCTCACTAGCAGAACACTCTGTGATCGTCTTAATTTGAAGGGAGCCTTCTAACAAGTAGGGCTTGTAAAAACTGGAGAAAAAAAAACATGGCAGGGTTGATCCTGCTGAACAAAGTGATATCTATCTTGTGAAAATAGGTTCTAGTTAGTGTTGAAAGTTCAGGTTCGGGTTAGCGAAGAATCCCGTTATAGTTTCCTAATTCCATTATGGTCCGTGGTAGCGGAATCCATGACGGATTCTTCGATAACCCCAACCCGAACTTTGGACGCTGAACTTAAAACACAAGTTCGCTCAACACTAGTTCTAGTATTTCCAAGAAAAAATACTTCTATGCAAAAGAGTGCATCAGTGCATTGAGGGCGTAGCCAGCCTGGAAAGTTCAGCGGCAAGGCCACGCCCTTGGCTAATTTACATAAAAATAAAAGTAGTTTTTCTCAGGAAGACTGGAACTATATTAATCAGCAGGATCAACCCTACCAAACAGTATGCCTAGTTATATCTACTTTTAGATCACCTTGTGGTAATCTGGCACCTAGCAACTTCCATGAATGTCACTATATGAAGCTATACACGCTCAGTCTTACCTGGTACTTCACTATGGAATCATTGAACCTGTTCACTTCATAGGACTCGGCATTGTAGTACTTCACCTGGAAACGAAGACGACATGGGTCAGGTATAAGTGATTCTTAACCTGCCCATACATTTCAGACAGCTATTCCTCCACCCCCAGAACATGCATGCTGGGCTTGGCTGAGCATGCATGTGTCCTGAATAGGGAAACGGGATTAATTCTCGAAATACGGAGATCATCATCATCATCACTTTCTTTGATCCTAAGATAACGCGATTTTACAAAGGACGACTTTAGCAGTTTTATGTACAGATGGAGCAATCTGTAACCGGACAACACTTACATTGTAACAGTAAGCTTTAACCCCTTGAGTACCGGAGGATTTTTTTGTGTTTCCATTTTGTTTCCCTGTCTTCCTGAAGCCATAACTTTTTATTTTTCCATTCACATTGCTGTGTGGGGGTGTTTTTTTGCGGGACAAGTTGTACTTTCTAATGGTACCATTTTATATTGTATGCAATGCAGCGAGAAGCTGGAAAATGAAATTCCGCCACAGTTTTACTGACCCGTCCCCTACATTCTCTGGGTCACTACAGTTACAATGATACCACATTTATATAGTTTTTCTTGTGTTTTAATACAGAAAAAATCCCCATAACTATAGTTATGTCTAGGGAGCTGTGTGGGTCTCATTTTTGCAGGGATGATTTTGGAGTGTGTGCGACTTTCTGATCCCATTTAATTAATATTTTTGGTAAATGAAGCAATCAAAAAAAAAAAAAGTTTTTTTCTGTTACGCCATTTGCCATATGGTATACATATTTTTATATTTTAATAGGCATTATGGGATGTGGCCATGATCTTTGTTTTTTAGTGTTTATTTTTAATTCTGAGGAAAGGGCGAGATTTAAATTTTTATATTTTTAGAACTTTTTTAGTCCCCTAGGAGGCTAGAATCACAAAAATAAACGTGGCCTAAATGGGTGGGACTGCTCCAGACCCCAAACACTGTGGCGTGTTTCTAACTGGGGGCAGTTCCTCCGCATGTGGTTCGCAGCGACGGCTATCCCCAGCAAAAATTGCATACAATGGAGGATGCCGGCGCGAACCACAAGCACCACACAAACATCCTACACAAAATAAAACATGTGCGGATGAAAATATATAAACACATAACTCACAGAAAAAGATGCACCACATGGATAAGCAACTGACAACACTGGCTAATCCCTCACTCTGGTGTTAAAAGCTGAGAGATTCGCCAATATTTCCAATCAGGAACATATCGGGCCCCTTTAGGCACCACTACACGGTATCTCAGCATGACATGGGGTCCTACCACTAGACTACCTATGGTGTGTGAACAAGGTCTGAACAGGTATTAAGTAGCCTACAGCCCCATCCCACTCACCTGCACTGCAGGACCAACAATGCAATGGGGAACACATGAGGCCGCAAGCTACACCTACAACAGACCATGTGACACCGGCTTCCAGGTGCAACAGAATGTTTACAAGCCATATGCAATGGCACATTCAATACATATAAAACAAGAATCACAAAAATAAACGTGGCCTAAATGGGTGGGACTGCTCCAGACCCCAAACACTGTGGCGTGTTTCTAACTGGGGGCAGTTCCTCCGCATGTGGTTCGCAATGACGGCTATCCCCAGCAAAAATTGCATACAATGGAGGATGCCGGCGCGAACCACAAGCACCACACAAACATCCTACACAAAATAAAACATGTGCGGATGAAAATATATAAACACATAACTCACAGAAAAAAGATGCACCACATGGATAAGCAACTGACAACACTGGCTAATCCCTCACTCTGGTGTTAAAAGCTGAGAGATTCGCCAATATTTCCAATCAGGAACATATCGGAGCCCCTTTAGGCACCACTACACGGTATCTCAGCATGACATGGGGTCCTACCACTAGACTACCTATGGTGTGTGAACAAGGTCTGAACAGGTATTAAGTAGCCTACAGCCCCATCCCACTCACCTGCACTGCAGGACCAACAATGCAATAGGGAACACATGAGGCCGCAAGCTACACCTACAACAGACCACATTTTTTCTGTGAGTTATGCCCCTAGGAGGCTAGACTATATGATCTTCTGATTGCTTTCAGCTTACAGAACTACAATCCAAGCTCCACTTGCAGTTATCCTAGGGAGGCCTGCCACCTGCAGGCCTCCAGCAGAACTGCAGCTCTGATATGCTCCAAGAGACCCAGCGCATCAGAGCAAAGTAACAGCTATTTTTCCAAAGTTTTTATTTTATTTCAGTATTAGGACATGGTATCAGTAATCGTACTGACCCAGAGATTGAAGGGAACCGGACACTTTTACTATACAGGGAAGCTGTAAAACCAAAGCCCATAAAGCTGTGGCAAAATTAAGTTTTTCCCCAATTCCACCCCATTTAGATTTTTTTTTCTAGCTTCCCCTACATTGTATGCAACAGTAAATTGCGCTGTTAGAAAGTACAAAATTGTCCTGCAAAGACAAGCTCACGCAGCTCTGTGAATGGAAAAATAAAAAAGTAATGGCTCTGGGAAGACAGGAAGTGAAAACAACCCCCAAAAAAAAATAAAAATGTAAAAGGTTAACGATTGCTACATCTGTATACACTGTATCAGACATTGAGACAATGCAGTGACTGATCGGCAGCACACAGTAAAAGCGTGCTATAGCGGACAGAGCAGCAGAGAGGTGTATGTCACCGTTTCAAAGTTCAGCAACGAATCCACAGCCCGAGATTTGGCCTCGTTGTCTCTGGTGTTCATTTCGGCGGTATTTAGTCCTCCATTCTGTGATGATGATGGTCAAGGCTGAAAACCAGGGATGAGAAGGTTAAGAAGCTAAAGTGCCTAAAGCGCTCAACCTCTAGGCTAAGGTCTTTGAGGTCCTGGCCCCCGCTGCCTAACATTTCAAAGTCTACAGGTTCCCCCAGCCCCCACTAAGTTCTAAGACTCCAACCCCATATTCCTGAGATTTACGGCCTCCATTGCCCCCTCCCCAAAATACTCACTCAGGTACAAGGCCATGCAGGCGAAAATGATCAGTCCAAACCAGGCGTTGAAGGAAGGCGTGAAATAGATGATGCCGATGATAATGTCCGCGATGGTGGGAAAGATGCTGAACACAATGTAACTGGAAAAAAAAAGACAAAGACGCGCATCATTCCTATGTGGCTCCGGCATCAACCCTCAGGCCAGCCCTCAGTCTCCGGGGCCCTTACACTCAGGAGACTATTGATGCTGCTGGTGCCTCTGTCTATGCTGCGTAACACTTCACCCGTTTTTCGGCCAAGATGCCAGCGCAGAAAGAGGCGTGCAGGTGGGCGAACAGGCGGATCTGCACCTCCCGGTTTGTGAACTGCTGCAGCGGATCCACAGGAAGCTGCGCAGGTTACTAACAAAGCCAGTCGCACCTAAGAGGGTGGGGAATTTTAGAAAATCATCAAAGGCATACATATGTGAGATGGGCGCTGCAGACACTGGTGTAAGGATCGATTTAAGGGGTTTGCTTAGGGGGGATCTGAATTGGCAAACCGCGGTCTGAATCCGGAGGAGGGATGCCAGCTATCTGGACCAGCAGACCTGGATGGGGAAGTCTACTCAAGTGCATTTAGCGAAACTACTGTAGGGGTCCTGAGTGAAGAGGAATCAGGAGCAGCAAGTATATACCGTACTTTTCTTATTATTCGTCTGGTCTGGCATCTAATTTATCTCAGGAGCCTTTTATGCATTGAAAAAGTGCATTACAAATATTATTTTGGCACATTTAGCAATTCTGCGGAGCAGGTGCGGACCCATTCATTCTCAATGGGGATGGAAAGGATGCGGACAGCATACATTGTGCTGTCCGCATCCAACTTTTCGAAAAAAATAGAGCATGTCCTATTCTCGTCTGCAATAGTGGACAAGAATAGGCATTTTTATAGAGTGCCGGCCCGGTGTATTGTGGATCCGCAATACACTACGGACGTGGAATGGACCCTTAGAATAGGGTTTTAAAAAGTTTAGTTAAAAATTCAGGTACACTAAAATTTTAAGGGGTTGTGCTTGTTTTTAGGAGAAGGGGGAGGGTTGCACCCCTTCCTGGGCAGACCTAGGAAGGACACTAACCAGCTTCTTGGTGCTGCACTCTCTGACCGTCCCTGCTCCGCTCGGGTCTCTGGATGTAAACTCCCGTTTTGCCGCCACTGCAGCCAATCACTGGCTGCAGCTGTGACTCTGCTCCCTTGTGTCATGACTATGAGAAGCAGGTCACTGCTGTTTTTTTTCTTTTTGCAACCACCCTTCCTGGGCAGGGAAGCATACTTACCTGTCTCCTGTGCTCTCCGGTCTTCACGGCTCCATTGCTAAGTTACTGGATGTAAACTTACGGTTTGACACCGCTGCAGCCAATTGCTGGCTGCAGCGGTGTCAAACCAGAAGCTTACATCCAGGAACCTAGCAGTAGAACCGTGAAGGCCGGAAATCGCAGGAGACAGGTAAGTATGCTTCCCTTCGCAGGTCTGCCCAGGAGGGGGGTGGTTGCAAAAAATAAAAAATACAAATCCCAAACATGCACAACCCTTTTGCAGGTACCACACTGGCATCTGAATAATTGTAGCGTCCAACTGAATTTTATGCTCTGCTCAGGGTATGAGTAATTCTAGGCGTCTGGTTTGGAATCCAGGTCTTGTAAGGTGGCCAGAATGAGTTTAGGGGTCAGGGGGTCATAATTAATTTGGGGGTCTGGTCTTGTTTTCCGGCATAGAGTTTCGTAGTCGGGGCTCTATGCCGGAAGAATACTGATCAGGATTATCCCCATGCATTCTGAACGGAGAGAAATTCGTTCAGCATGTAAACGTTTTTTGGAAGGAGAAAATACCGCAGCATGCTGCGGTTTTCTTTCTGTCCTGGGATGCGGAGCAAAACAGATCCGTCATGACCCCCAATGTAAGTCAATGACGGGTCCGTCTTGGCAATGTTAAAAAAAGTTAAAGTTAATATAAGCGGATCCGTTCAAGCGGATGAATGTGGTTGTATTATCTGTAACTGAAGCGTTTCTTTCCGGCATAGAGCCCCGACGACGGAAAACAAAAACGCCAGTGTGAATGGATCGGTTCAAGGGGTTAGAGGACATGGTGGTGGGGGAATGTGCTCATGGGAGGGGAGGATCCTGGCAGTAAGACCCTCTGTGATTGGCTGATGTGTCTATTGTAATTGATATAATGTATCACGGCTCCTCTGCACTTCATACTTACAGTAACGGTCCTGTGTTTTTTAATGGGGCTGTGTAACCTCAACTGCTACTCCCACAAATAAAAAAAAAAATACTTAAAGTGCCCCGTAATGTTGCATATGCGTAACCTACCACCCATATATATACGGACAGCATTCAGATATTACCTGCTCCTCCGCCCTGAAGTAGCTTGAGCAGAACGTATATGCAGACGGTGAGCGCCAGGGTGTGCCACGCAGAGCCCTCCGTCAGCTGGTCCACTGTAACAAGAACACAGACGTACATGACCATGCCAGCTTTATTTAAAGAAAGTGCAATCCTTCCCAGTGTACAGATCTCTGCTTGCAGTCACTGAATGTCCTGCTTGCAGAGGTGCAGGGCTTGTTACAGTGCATGCTTTGCATGATTTTCATTTGGACAATGACCTGAAAGGGTTTTTATCCTGTTGGTGTGAAAATTCCCATTCACTGACAGGAAGCAGAGATCCTGAAAACATTCGGGAATTGCAACATCGTACATATTTAAACGTTTCGGAACTTTCCTTGAACAATAATTGAAACTCAACCATAGAAAATCCCATTACTTTCTCACCTATAGTCTTGTAGTAGATGGGAACAAAGACGTTGATGGCTCGCTCCAGCCCCATCAGTCCCATGCAGAGGACAACCAGGAGCTGCAGCAGGACGTTCCCTCGCGGCCACATGTACGGTACGAGAAGTCGGACCTTCTTCCAGAAACCCTGCCACGTGGATTCATTTGGGCTTCTGAGCAGAGTCTGATACAAAAGAATGATAGACGCTGAGTCAATGGTCGAGGCTTGCAACCTGTGGTGTCATGAAACCACAACAACCAGCAGGTAAGTCTGTCGCTCCTCTGCATTGTCCACTGGGGTCTGAGGCAGAAAGAAACTCCACCTCCTGCCTCACCAGAAGCTCTGACTCTGTCCCACCCTCCATGCTTGACACTGCAGCCTTGCTTGTACATATTAACTGCACTACACTGCATCCAGATATCAAAGATGAGATACTGCAGTAGGTTTAGCCAAACCCTGCACCACACACAAAGTCATCTCTGCTACACCAGTATACAGGAAATACAAGGAAGATCCACATTTCATGCCCCTAGAGGCTACTTTAATGGTCACGGATTGATGGCCACTAGGAAGCGTTTCCCTAAAAATACTTTGGTACTCACCATGTAGTAGACTAACCAGATAAACAAGGGAGCATCAGAGCTGCAGCCTCACCCGTCCCCCAACTGCTCTGTCTGCTACACTAAAAGACCATAATCCCCAACACAGTCCGAACCACAAGGTTATACAGAGGTCTCTGAGCAGGACTGCGGGTATAATGGACAGCCACAGCTAAAAGCCGACCCCCTCATCACAAGAAACCAAAGTGCAAATCAACAGGAAGGATCTGAAAACCTGAAAAATATTAAAAACATGCAGAGACTGAACGGGAACTTCCAACGTGATCTTACACTCGTCACTGTCTATCTGATAAACATATAATAATCACAACCAGAAGAAATACATTCAACCAAATGCATATTCCTGTACATAGGAAGGCAGTATTATAGTAGTTATATTCTTGTACATAGGAAGGCAGTATTATAGTAGTTATATTCTTGTACATAGGAGCAGTATTATAGTAGTTATATTCTTGTACATAGGAGGCAGTATTATAGTAGTTATATTCTTGTACATAGGAGCAGTATTATAGTAGTTATATTCTTGTACATAGGAAGCAGTATTATAGTAGTTATATTCTTGTACATAGGAGCAGTGTTATAGTAGTTATATTCTTGTACATAGGAGGCAGTATTATAGTAGTTATATTCTTGTACATAGGAGGCAGTATTATAGTAGTTATATTCTTGTACATAGGAGCAGTATTATAGTAGTTATATTCTTGTACATAGGAGCAGTATTATAGTAGTTATATTCTTGTACATAGGAGGCAGTATTATAGTAGTTATATTCTTGTACATAGGAGCAGTATTATAGTAGTTATATTCTTGTACATAGGAGGCAGTATTATAGTAGTTATATTCTTGTACATAGGAGGCAGTATTATAGTAGTTATATTCTTGTACATAGGAGCAGTATTATAGCAGTTATATTCTTGTACATAGGAGCAGTATTATAGTAGTTATATTCTTGTACATAGGAGGCAGTATTATAGTAGTTATATTCTTGTACATAGGAGCAGTATTATAGCAGTTATATTCTTGTACATAGGAGCAGTATTATAGCAGTTATATTCTTGTACATAGGAGCAGTATTATAGTAGTTATATTCTTGTACATAGGAGGCAGTATTATAGTAGTTATATTCTTGTACATAGGAGGCAGTATTATAGTATTTATATTCTTGTACATGGGAGCAGTATTATAGTACTTATATTCTTGTACATAGGAGCAGTATTATATTAGTTATATTCCTGTACATAGGAGCAGTATTATAGTACTTATATTCTTGTACATGGGAGCAGTATTATAGTAGTTATATTCTTGTACATAGGAGGCAGTATTATAGTAGTTATATTCTTGTACATAGGAGCAGTATTATAGTAGTTATATTCTTGTACATAGGAGCAGTATTATAGTAGTTATATTCTTGTACATAGGAAGCAGTATTATAGTAGTTATATTCTTGTACATAGGAGCAGTATTATAGTAGTTATATTCTTGTACATAGGAGGCAGTATTATAGTACTTATATTCTTGTACATGGGAGCAGTATTATAGTACTTATATTCTTGTACATGGGAGCAGTATTATAGCAGTTATATTCTTGTACATAGGAGGCAGTATTATAGTACTTATATTCTTGTACATGGGAGCAGTATTATAGTAGTTATATTCTTGTACATAGGAGCAGTATTATAGTAGTTATATTCTTGTACATAGGAAGCAGTATTATAGCAGTTATATTCTTGTACATAGGAGCAGTATTATAGCAGTTATATTCTTGTACATAGGAGCAGTATTATAGTAGTTATATTCTTGTACATAGGAGCAGTATTATAGTAGTTATATTCTTGTACATAGGAAGCAGTATTATAGCAGTTATATTCTTGTACATAGGAGCTAGGGATGTCCCGATACCATTTTTTTAAGACCGAGTACGAGTACCGATACTTTTATTTAAGTACTCGCCGATACCAATTACCGATACCTCGTATAAACAGCGCCGCAGTTACTGATAGCAATGAAAAAAATTAAAGCTGGAAATTGGTTGCTATGGACAACGGCTTTTCTTTTCCTTTGTACAAGTGTTAATAAATTAATAAATGGGAATATAATAGTGTTTTCCAACCAATGTGCATCCAGGGAGATCTGTTATGGGGGCGCTGTAGATGTCACTGTTATCGGGCGCTGTGGATGGCACTGTTATGGGGGCACTGTGGATGGCACTGTTATGGGGGCGCTGTGGATGTCACTGTTATGGGGGCGCTGTGGATGTCACTGTTATGGGGGCGCTGTGGATGTCACTGTTATGGGGGCGCTGTGGATGTCACTGTTATGGGGCGCTGTGGATGTCACTGTTATGGGGCGCTGTGGATGTCACTGTTATGGGGGCGCTGTGGATGTCACTGTTATGGGGCGCTGTGGATGTCACTGTTATGGGGGCGCTGTGGATGTCACTGTTATGGGGGCGCTGTGGATGTCACTGTTATGGGGGATCTGTGGATGACGCTGTAATGGTGATCTGTGGGTGACACTGTTATGGGGGGGATCTGTGGATGTCACTGTTATGGGGGATCTGTGGATGACGCTGTAATGGGGGATCTGTGGATGACGCTGTAATGGGGGCTCATCTCTGGATGACACTAATGGGGGCTCATCTCTGGATGACACTAATGGGGGCTCATCTCTGGATGACACTAATGGGGGCTCATCTCTGGATGACACTAATGGGGGCTCATCTCTGGATGACACTGTTAGGGGCTATGTGGATGACACATATATAGCATATTATGCTATATAAGTGTCATCCACAGATCTCCCATTAATGTCATCCACAGACCCCATAAGTGCCATCATAGTGTATGTGTGTGGGGGGCAGTTTACACTGGCAGGGGCGGTGTAGCTTAACTCTTTCATACACCGGCCCGCAGCTTCTATACACTATTGACGACATAAACCTAATCTCTATTAATGTGGCCATAATTACTAACTAATTAATGCGCAGTCTCCTGGTTAGGCTCTCAGTCCCTCCATCCTCCTCCTGCCCCAGCGCCTTCTACATTCATAAAATGGGCGGAGCGCGCAGGAGTGACGTGAGGTGCTGGGAGGAATCGGGCAGCTTCAGCTCCCAGTTCCTCCATGCGCCTCCTGTCCCGCTCTGCCCGCTCCGCCCACTTTTATGAATGAAGAAGGCAGGCGGGGCAGGAGGAGCATGGAGGACTGAGCGCCGAACCTGAAGGAGACTGCGAGTAATAGTTAGTAATTCTGGCCATGATAATAGATGTTAGGTTTGCTTCAATAGTGTATGGGAGCTGCCGGACCGAGACTTCGGTATCGGCAGCGGTATCGGCGGCATTTTCACGAGTACAAGTACTCGTGAAAATGCCGATATCGATCCCGATACCGATACTGGTATCGGTATCGGGACATCCCTAATAGAAGCAGTATTATAGCAGTTATATTCTTGTACATAGGAGCAGTATTATAGTAGTTATATTCTTGTACATAGGAGGCAGTATTATAGTAGTTATATTCTTGTACATAGGAGGCAGTATTATAGTAGTTATATTCTTGTACATAGGAGGCAGTATTATAGTACTTATATTCTTGTACATAGGAGCAGTATTATAGCAGTTATATTCTTGTACATAGGGGCAGTATTATAGTAGTTATATTCTTGTATATAGTGGACAGAATTATAGTAGTAATACCTTTATCCTCCACCACTCACCTGTGTGTTCTCGATATCTCTTTCATCTTCATTAATAAGGAGAATGTATGGCTTGTGTGGTCGCCCAGGCGCTAGGAATCCTAACATGAATAGGAACAGAGTGCAGAGGTATCGCAGAGTCCACAAACCAAACTGCACCTGTAAAGATAACGTCAGATTAGAAATCTACATGATGAAGTGAACCTTATTAATTCTGGAAGCAGTCCATTATATCCGTACAGAAGGACCACAATGATGTATATACTGTACAATTATCTGGCAGACCCCTGCATCATATTATGCTGAGCATTTTAGGTAGTGTAATCATTTTGGCATCAAATAAATAATTGCAATATTGCATTGTACCAAATGCCAAAATTTGAATGCCAGGAATGTATCCGTCAACACAGTGCGGACAGATTCCAAGCATCACCTTATGAATGACAAATGTACACCAATCCAAGTGAATAGGGACTAAAGCTGGATTAACTTCATGGCCTGAATATTGGGTCAATAATCGGGAACAAACGTTCCGACAAAACGCTCATTCCCGAAAATCTCCCTGTCTAAAGGTCCCTCGGATCACCCGATGAACAAGCATAGCACTCCCGGGCAGCAGATCCCGCTATCTACACATCGTTCTGCTGCCCAGGGACAACGACTTTGTAGGGCGACGAGTGGAAGCAGCAGCGATCACTCGTCCTCATACTGTGGAGGTGACGCTGCATGTAAATGCAGTGCTTCACCTCCACTTAATGGGCAGCTGACTGCTTCAATCCCAACAATCGGCTTCTCCTCACTCAGTGTAAATGCGCCTAAGGCCTCTTTCACATCCGGATCTCTAGGACGGAAAGCTACTGATCAGTTTTATCCCCATGCATCCTGAATGGAGAGAAATCCGTTCAGGATGCATCAGTTCAGTATGTCAACGTTTTTGGATGTTGACAAAGCGCAGCATGCTGCGGATTTGTCTCCGTCCAAAAATCCGGAAGACATGCTGCAACGCCGGATCCGGAATTAATGCCCATTGAAGAGCATTAGTCCGGATCCGGCCTTTAGCTAACGTCGTTTCCGCGCATCGCCGGATCCGACGTTTAGCTTTGTCAATGAGTTACTATGGCAGCCAGGACGCTAAAGTCCTGGTTGCCATAGTAAGAAGTAGGGGAGCGGCATACTTACATTCCATGCGGCTCCGGGACGCTCCAGGATGACGTCAGGGCGCCCTAGTGCATAGATCACGTGATCGCATGGATCACGTGATCCATGCGCGCGGGCGCTCTGGCGTCATTCTGGAGCGCCCGGAGCCGCACGGAATGTAAGTATGCCGCTCCCCCGCTCCCCACTGCTACTATGGCAACCAGGACGCTAGTAGCGTCCTGGCTGCCATAGTAACACTGAAAGCATTTTGAAGACTGATCAGTCTTCAAATGCTTTCAGTTCACTTGCGTTGTGCCGGATCCGGCGTGCATTCCGGCGACGGAAGTGCACGCCGGATCTTCACAACGCAAGTGTGAAAGAGGCCTTAAAGGGGCTGTGTTACTTCAGCAAATATCTTTCTCTACACAATAAATGCTAATACAAGGGACTTACTAATGTATTGCACATATGGCAAGAGAGAGAGAAGGCGCTCATAGGGTAGTACGTTTCTTCCAAAGGATTGGACTAGAGAAGTGTGAAAATTAGGCTCACCTTGCGTGGTTGTGCTATCTTAAGGCACAACTCTTGTACAGGAGCCGAGCTGCTGGCGTTCCCACATGTCACGGAGCTACTCCTGAGAGACATCTTTGGGGTACTCCTATTCAAAAGCACGGCACTCCAGACTTGAAAAAGGGCGTGTATGCGCTTGTCAATAAATCCCTAAAAGAATACTCCTGTCTTGAGGTCTTTCGAGTGCGCCCCATCCTTTACCACATTGGGAGTGCAGGTACTCTGCACATCCTATTCGCCTGTGTTCCTTACTAATGTATTGTGATTCTCCATATTGCTTCCTTTGATGGCTTGATTCATTTTTCCATCACATTATACCCTGCTCGTTTCCATGGTCACGACCACCCTGCAATCCATCAGCGGTGGTCGTGCTTGCACCCTATAGGAAAAAGCAACGGCCTATGTGAGCTTCCACCGTCCTGGCCACCAGAGAGGTCAGCACTTTTTTCTATAGTGTGCAAGCATGACCACCGCTGCTAGATTGCAGGGTGGTCGTGACCAAGGAAACGAGCAGTGTATAACGTGATGGAAAAATGAATCCAGCCAGCAGAGGAGGCAACATGGAGAATCACAATGCATTAGTAAGTGCCCTGTATTAACTTTCTCTACATGATAAATGCCACTTGCTGAAGTGAGAGGACCCCTTTAAGGCAGTCAGGCAATATTTTCCAACTCAGTAGAAGTCACAGTCTAGCTCTCGCCTTAAATCGGCCATGTATTTTTATAGGAAAGTCGTCTAAATGCGGCAATTTCTGCAGGACTGCCTGATGTGTATGGGGCGTCACAACTCTCCCCATCAGCAAATAACAGGGGGAAAAAGGATTGCTAATGTCGGATTTCACAACATCAGATCCTGCAGGAAAGAAAATCTGCCGCCAGAAGTGTCTGCCACAGCTTTATTCCCTTCTCACTTTTAAAATATAAACATGCATGCTTGGCTGATGGAACATGCAAGTGCAAGGGAGAGTCAGGAAAAGCAGCTGTTGGAGGAATGAATTTTTACTGTAGTTACAAGCAGGACGGTTGCAAAATGGAGGATTGGAACTATTGCAGAAGCATTGAAATACAGCAGGGATGCCCAAGCTGCGGCCCTCCAGCTGTTGCAAAACTACAAGTCTCAGCAGGGCGTGATGGAAGTTGCAGTTTTACAGCAGTTGGAGGGCCGCAGGTTGAGTATCCCTGAAATACAGCAACTCGATTTATTCTTATGGACTCAGTTGCCCCCGTCACACACAAAACCCGAAAAATCAACAGGCACACCAACCTGACCAAAAACTAGACAAGCTTCCAGGGCTGCTAAGCGGCGATGGAAGAAATCCCATTCTAAGGATGACTTCACCACATACAAGCAATCAAAAAAAAGGGGACTTCTCATCCCTCATATCTGCCCTGTCCCACAGCCCTAAACAACTTAACACCTTAACTCCCTTCTCCGTCCCCCCGCGACCCCACCCTCTCCTCTTATCTCGGCTGAGGACTTTGCTGCATATGTCAAACAAAAGATAATCAACATTAGAGAAAGCTTCAGCACGCAGACCCTCCGCACAGCTGCTCCATCCTCTTCTCCCAAAACCCGCTTCTCCGCCATTACAGAAGAAAAACTCTCCACCCTACATCTCACCACCTGTGCACCTGACCCAATCCCATCCCACCTCATCCCTAACCTCACCACAGTGTTTATCCCGGCCCAAACTCATCTCCTTAACCTCTGGTGTCTTCCCCTCTGGTTTTAAAGACGCTACCATTACACCCATCCTCAAAAGCCTTCACTTGACCCGTCTTCTTTGTCCAGTTATCGCCCCATATCACTTCTTCCATATGCCTCAAAGCTACTTGAACAACATGTCCATTCTGAACTGTCCTCTCACCTCTCCCCCTGCTCCCTCTTTGACCGGCTACAATCTGGCTTCTGACCCCATCACTCAACCGAGACTGCCCTCACCAAAGTCACCAACGACCTACTACTTGCCAAAACCAAAAAACATTACTTTGTCCTACTCCTCCTTGACCTGTCCTCTGCCTTCTCCATTACTCTGTCCACTGCCTTTTCCATTACTCTGTCCTCCTTCTCCTTGACCTGTCCTCTGCCTTCTCCATTACTCTGTCCTCCTTCTCCTTGACCTGTCCTCTGCCTTCTCCATTACTCTGTCCTCCTTCTCCTTGACCTGTCCTCTGCCTTCTCCATTACTCTGTCCTCCTTCTCCTTGACCTGTCCTCTGCCTTCTCCATTACTCTGTCCTCCTTTTCCTTGACCTGTCCTCTGCCTTCTCCATTACTCTGTCCTCCTTCTCCTTGACCTGTCCTCTGCCTTCTCCATTACTCTGTCCTCCTTTTCCTTGACCTGTCCTCTGCCTTCTCCATTACTCTGTCCTCCTTCTCCTTGACCTGTCCTCTGCCTTCTCCATTACTCTGTCCTCCTTCTCCTTGACCTGTCCTCTGCCTTCTCCATTACTCTGTCCTCCTTCTCCTTGACCTGTCCTCTGCCTTCTCCATTACTCTGTCCTCCTTTTCCTTGACCTGTCCTCTGCCTTCTCCATTACTCTGTCCTCCTTCTCCTTGACCTGTCCTCTGCCTTCTCCATTACTCTGTCCTCCTTTTCCTTGACCTGTCCTCTGCCTTCTCCATTACTCTGTCCTCCTTCTCCTTGACCTGTCCTCTGCCTTCTCCATTACTCTGTCCTCCTTCTCCTTGACCTGTCCTCTGCCTTCTCCATAACTCTGTCCTCCTTCTCCTTGACCTGTCCTCTGCCTTCTCCATTACTCTGTCCTCCTTCTCCTTGACCTGTCCGGTCATGTCTCCCACTCTCACACCACCTCCTCATCTCATTCCCTCTCTGTTGGTGTCCCGCAAGGCTCCGTCCTAGGACACCTGCTCTTCTCTATCTACACCTTCGGCCTAGGACAGCTCATAGAGTCCCATGGCTTTCAGTATCACTTTTATGCTGATGACACACAGATCTACCTCTCTGGTCCAGACATCACCACCTTACTATCCAGAATCCAAAAATGCCTATTTTCCATATCATCCTTCTCCTCTCGCTTTCTAAAACTTAACATGGATAAAACAGAATTCATCATCTTTCCCCCATCTTGCTCACTCCCCCCAACAGACCTATCTATCACAATCAATGGCTGCTCACTCTTCCCGGTCATCCAAGTTCGCTGCCTTGGAGTGACCTTGGATTCTGCCTTCTCCTTCCGACCGCACATCCAAGCCCTTTCCACCACCTGTCGCCTCTAACTCAAAAACATCTCCCGCATCCGCCCTTTTCTCAACTTTGAGTCTCTGAAAATGCTTGTACATGCCCTCATCATCTCCCGCCTAGACTACTGCAACATTCTCCTCTGTGGACTTCCATCTAGCTCTCGCACCCCTCCAATCTATCCTCAACTCTGCTGCCTGACTAATCTACCGCTCACCCCGTTACTCCTCTGTCTCTCTCCTCTGCCAGCCTCTGGCTCTCCACTGCCCAGTGATTTCAGTTTAAAATACTAACCAACACATACAAGGCCGTCCACAACCAATCCCCTCCCTACATCTCCGAGCTACGTTCCCGATACATTCCCACACGCAATCTCCGATCCTCACAGGACCTCCTTCTCTCCTCTAATCACCCCTTCCCTCCTCCAGGATTTCTTCTGTGCATCCCCCATACTCTGGAACGCTCTACCCCAACATATCAGACTCTTGCCTACAGTGAAATCCTTCAAAATAAACCTTAAAAAAAAAAAAAAAAAACACCTCTTCAGACAATCCTACAACCAGTGACCCTGCTGCCGCCATGACCAGCTTCACCCTCGCCTACTGTCTCCTTTCCCCATACCATGTAGATTGTAAGCCCTCGCGGACAGGGCCCTCTCTCCTTCTGCACCAGTCTGTATTATGTATGTGCACCGCTTATCAGATGTACAGAGCTATGGAATGAATGGCGCTTTAATAATAAAATGGATGTCTGTTGCAAAAATGAAAAATGTATGGAAAAATTGTACAAGTAAAGTCACCGTGATGCCCTAGTGCGGGTCTACGGATGTCACACAAAGCTTCTGAAGTAAATGCGGCATGGCAGCGGAGGTCTTGCAATTCCCAGAACATACAGAACTGGCTTACCTTTTGTGACACGTTCTCCATCGATGTCCACCACCAATGAGGACTCATCCAGGATATGAATGCCAAGTTCTCTGCAGCAAAGGCCAGTGCCCAGAAGAGAAGGAGCACCACTCCGTGGCCCTTACTCCGCTCTCGCTCGAGGGCCCTCGTCCGCTCCAGATGAAGCAGCCAGATGCTGAAGACCCAGGCCCCTGCGGACAGGCAGCCATATACGATCATGTACCCATACAAGACCTTAGTGCCCGCAGCCTGCCAGATCAGACCCCCCAGAGCCTGGGCTATCAGCACAACGGATAGCGCCAGCTGCAGGCGGTAAAGGCGGGACTTGAGTATGTACTTGGGCTCCATTGTCCTGCTATGCTTGGCGTAAAAGGCGGACTGCAGGCTTCCCAGAAGAAAAGAGAAGCTGAGGAGAACGGATGGGACCAAGGTGAAGTAAAAACAAGGGGACAGTCCATTGTCCAGCCATGCCTGGGACACGCTGCCATTGTGTTCACAGTAACCGCCTAGCACTGCCATTCTTCCAATACCTAGAAAATACAAATATCATTACTGCAGTGAAATCTCTGTAATCCGGCATCTGATAAACCAGAATCCAAACTTCTAAGACCAGAAACAAAGCACAGGGGACCAGCTGGGACACTCCTCTCCGCAGCAGTTTCTGGGTTTACAGAAAAAAAGTTAATGCAAAGTTCTGCAACTTTCTAACATATAAAAGAATATATAAAAGAATGGACTGGGCACTCTACTAGATATCTGTATTTTATTGAAAAGACGCACATCCAACATAAAACCTATCCAATAAAATATAAGGTCGTGAACTTGTAAAAATGGCAGCAGTACATTAATAAAAGAGAGTCAATCCACGTATGCCAATGGCAAGTAGAGGGAGTATATAGGTATATAGGTTAACCAGTGGCAACCAGGATTGAGTCCACCTATTATCCAATACAATAAATTCAATAGACTACCTGGTAATATATAAAGCCTACAGGACACGTGAATCAATGTCCCTGTGGCCCATAAATCACCAGTAGTATATGCACATAAATGAACCAAGTGTGTTCAAAATATTGTGAGATATAAAATAGAATACAAAAGGAATAAAAATGGATACTATATTGTCCCGCACTTGGAGTTGCAATGTTGGTTGCAATATAACTAGCCGACCAGGCGTTTGCAGATTCCAAATGACAAACACAATCTTGTATAGTAGCAACACTAATCACATTGGTATATATGGATTGCAATATGAATAGCCTGCCAGGCGTTGGCAGATTTCCAGTGTCAAACAAGGTCTTTTAGAGTCGCAACACTAATCGCATCAGTATCGCATCACTTCTTATAAAATAGTGAGTAGGGCATATAGTGGGTACGTCCGATTTAAGTATTTCTATAGTGGAGAAAGCATTGCCTCGATATCCACACAGGGAAATACTGACTCCTGAGGTAGATAAGAATGATTAGAACAGTTGCAAGCGGCGTCCCGCTGGGCACGTGTACCGCCCGTACATTAGAATAATGCCGGCACAATCCAAGACGCCGCGTGAGAGGTGAGGGAGGATTCAGCGAGTGTGCTGAGTAACTGACGGTGAACCATCCCAGACTGACAGAGATCACCAGCGCGGACATCGAGGACATAATACTGGAGGAGAGTGTGGCGTGTGGGGGTAAGACAGTTTAAAGTGCCGGCACTATTCTAATGTACGGGCGGTACACGTGCCCAGCGGGACGCCGCTGAGGACGCTGCTTGCAACTGTTCTAATCATTCTTATCTACCTCAGGAGTCAGTATTTCCCTGTGTGGATATCGAGGCAATGCTTTCTCCACTATAGAAATACTTAAATCGGACGTACCCACTATATGCCCTACTCACTATTTTATAAGAAGTGATGCGATACTGATGCGATTAGTGTTGCGACTCTAAAAGACCTTGTTTGACAATGGAAATCTGCCAACGCCTGGCAGGCTATTCATATTGCAATCCATATATACCAATGTGATTAGTGTTGCTACTATACAAGATTGTGTTTGTCATTTGAATCTGCAAACGCCTGGTCGGCTAGTTATATTGCAACCAACATTGCAACTCCAAGTGCGGGACAATATAGTATCCATTTTTATTCCTTTTGTATTCTATTTTATATCTCACAATATTTTGAACACACTTGGTTCATTTATGTGCATATACTACTGGTGATTTATGGGCCACAGGGACATTGATTCACGTGTCCTGTAGGCTTTATATATTACCAGGTAGTCTATTGAATTTATTGTATTGGATAATAGGTGGACTCAATCCTGGTTGCCACTGGTTAACCTATATACCTATATACTCCCTCTACTTGCCATTGGCATACGTGGATTGACTCTCTTTTATTAATGTACTGCTGCCATTTTTACAAGTTCACGACCTTATATTTTATTGGATAGGTTTTATGTTGGATGTGCGTCTTTTCAATAAAATACAGATATCTAGTAGAGTGCCCAGTCCATTCTTTTATATATTTTCCTAATCAGCGGTGAGGCGGTACTGCTGGACTGAGAGCACCTCGTTGGTTAACTGGTGGTTCTGTGCGTCCTTATCACCTTTGTAAACTTTCTAACATACTTTGTGAATTCCTCACTCTGATCAAGAACTCTGCTTGCTGTCAGTGGAGGAAAGTATCCTTGCTGTACATAGCTTTCCTAAAATAAATCAGTTTGGGACTCTGGATACAACTGTATTAAACTCTCAAGAATTAGGCTTGTGGGTATTCACTGACAGCAAGCAGAGATCTTGAAAGTGGTGAGAGGCACTGCATACAGTATAGAAGAAAGTTGCAGAACTTATTATGTAGGGATGAGAGGGTTTTTCTAAGTACAGGCGATGATGGCCCTGTGTTAATAGTTAATAGGCGAGACTATAAGGGTACGTTCACACGACGACAAAAAGTCGCGCGACAAATAGGGCACAACTTCACTGCAACATTTGTCGCGCGACAATTTTTATAATGGGAGTCTATGGTGTCGCAGTGCGACATGCGACATGCTGCGACTGCGACGCGACAGTCGCAGAAAAACCCATCTTGAATGGATTTTCTCCGACTTTCGTGTCGCAGTCGCAGCATGTCGCATGTCGCACTGCGACACCATAGACTCCCATTATAAAATTGTCGCTGCGACAATTGTCGCCGTGATGAACGTAGCCTAATTGCTGTAACCTCTGCCAATCGTTGCGGCTCTTCTCCACCTGACAGCTCCAATTGGCTTTTTCTGAAGGCACGGTCAGCCACCGACTAGAACGGGACGTCTCCGGAAAAACAACAGAGACGACTTATCAGACGTATAGGTCAGGAGTAAGACCAAATGTATGGTAGACCTGTGAGATATGACAGTAAATAGGCATACACCGTCATAGGCTGCCCACTGATGTATTGCGGTGTATTTTCAATGGTATTGCTTTGCATTTTTATTGCGTTGCGGTGTATTTTTTTATTTCTTTGCAGACTATTGTTTTGATATATATACACACACACACACACACACACAGTATATATTTATCTATATAGTTTTTCAATAGAAAATAGCAGCTCACTGCAGCTTTCTATACGGTATAATGATGTCTAACAGCTGACGGCGGTCAGCAGGACACTCTCTTGAACCCAGTCAGGTGGATGAGTCCTATTGAAACGTCTGGTATATACGCCTGTGACTTTTCCGGACTATATACCCCAAAGTGAAACGAGATATGAACACAACCTATGGCCTCAGGCAGCGCGCACAGGGCCTGTATAGGGACCGCTGGACAGCCGCCAATTGGTGTAAAAATCGATATTCTCCTCTCCGTCCTACTGTATCCTATGGAGTTACAGATTCCATATTAGTCCATGTGACCAAACCTCTATGTGCCAACTGGAGGCAAGAAAATGTACAATACGGACCCTGATATTTATATGGGTGCCATGTTATTGATGACACCAGCACTGTACATGGGGAGGGGTAGGATGTTATTATGGCCACCACAATTATTGTAAGCTAAACATTAGCGCTGTTATTATAGTTGGGTAATGTACGGGTCGTGGTGACGTCTTTTTCTCAGAACAGGTCTAGTAACAGGCTGTGGGATGGTGTTTGATGCAAGAGAAGTCACCAAAATGAACAAAAGAACAAAGATAGATGACAGAGAAAGAAAAATACTGGCCACAGACATTATATAAAAGCTGCCTGAACTTTAACCGTGAGGAAGGTTTTATCCCTAAACCCTCCATTATCAAAGACCCACACCAGCCGCCCTGATCCAGCCCAGCCACCTGCTTTCACTCTGGTCAGGCTTGTGTACAGACTAGGCCTCAGAAATATGGTAACCATAGTGACAAAGCACTCTGCAGTAGAGACCAGATGTTGCTATGGACAGGGAAGACACTGAGGCCTAGTGTACACATAAAAGCCTGCCTAGGAGTATATCATTGTACTCTACAGGACAGGTCACTGGGTTAACCCTTTGGTGGGAATGGCTGGAGCTACATGGTTGGCCTCATGTACGCACACAGTCAGCAACCAATCAGAGTTCATATTTCTAAACTGCAACAGAAAAGGGAAATATGGACTCTGACTACTACGGAAACAAAGGCGCATTTTCTCTGTTCAGCCAAGTTATTTTATTGGGTTTGTTACTTATTTCTGAAATGAAATCCGCCAATGAGTTGAAAACCTTAGTACCGAAAAACTGCCATTTTAGAAGGAGACCTAAGAACCTTTTTTACCGTGGCTTGTTTAAAGGAGTTCTCCGGGCTTTTAATATTGATGACCTATCCTTAGGATAGGTCATCAATATCAGATTGGCGGGGGTCAGACACACCCACTGATCATCTGTACGAAGGAAAATACGCAGAGTAGACAGCAGTAGGAAGAGAGAAGGGAGACAGCACGTGCACACTATGGGCGCCATCTCCTCATACAGCTGATCGGCTGGGGTCAACATTAGTAAAAGCCTGGAGAGCCCCTTTAGAGCTCATGCTCATGACCGTATTTTATTTCCGCTTCCGTTCTGTTTTTTTGTGGGGCCCGTATGCGGAACCGTTTACTTCAATGGGGCTGTAGAAAATACGGAAGTTACTCAGTGTGCATTCGGTTTCCGTTTGTCCGCATGGCCGCAAAAAAGTAGTGCATGTCCTATTATTGTCCACAAATCACGGTCTGAGGCCCCATTCAAGTCAATGGGTCCGCAAAAAATACATAACCCACACAAAACACATCTGTATGTTATCCGTATTTCATCAGTATTTTGCGGATCCATACTGTAGAAATGCTATGTCCAGCCCGTATTGCGTTTGGTGATTAATAAGTTACTGTTTCCGATCAGCAAAAAAGGATTACATATGGATATGTTTTGTGGAATAACGAAACGGAAGAGGACTTAAATCAGAGGAAAAAAAACCTCAGATGCGGAACAACACATCCGTGAAAAAATGGACCGCAAAACAACAACGGTCATGTGCATGAGCCCTTAGGGTCCTTTCACACGCCTGCAAGTGTTTTGCGGTCTGCAAAACACGGACACCGGTCATGTGCGTTCCGCATTTTGCGGACCGCACATGGCCGGCACTTTAATAGAAATGCCTTTTCTTGTCCGTGTCTGCGGAGAACAGGACTATTTTTTTTGCAGAATGGAAGTGTGGATGCGACAGCACACTGTGTTCTGTCCGCATCTTTTGCGGCCCCATTGAAAATGAATGGGTCCGGATGCGTTCCGCAACGTTGTGGAACGGAGCTGGACCCATTTTGCAGACGTGTGAATGGACCCTTGAAGGGAACCTGTCATCTCTACTATGCTACCTTCGCTGAGGATTTCTAAATGTTCATTGTGTTGCCCTAAACATATAAATTACACTTTTTAATTTCATTTGCAGACGAATTAAATAGGTATTATGCATTTTTGTACTTCCCGCCTTTTATGCAAATTAACATAAAAGAGTCATATCTTACTTGTGTGACCAGAGAAGAGTCATATTTTTTGGAGTCACGTCCTATAGATAAAGTCTCGAGTGAGCTTCCTTGCTTTGAGTCTAGGTAAGCACGCCCCCTAACCGTCCCCTCTTTTGTTAAATTGACAGCCTGCAGTGTGGCCGGGATCGCATGAGTCTCGCGCATGCGCGGTGCGCTCCTTGGTAATGCGTGATCCTGTCTCCAGCTGCCGCTGTTAGCCGGGTTTTAGCGGCGCACTGCGCATGCGCGAGGCTTATGCGATCCCGGCCACACTGCAGGCTGTCAACCTAACAAAAGAGGGGACGGTTAGGGGGCGTGCTTACCTAGACTCGAAGCAAGGAAGCCGCTGCCCCCTTGACTTAAAACATTGTTTTTTTTGAAATTATGGAGCATCAGTTTTATGCTATGGGTTTTCTGCCCATAGTTCCATAGTGGAAAATTCGCAGCATACCCACCGTATGTGAGCGTACCCTAAGAATATAGATACACGCTGACTTTCGGTGCGTCATGTGTCGTGCCAAAGTATTGCTTTGTAACAGGGCTGCCATAGAAATGAATGGGGGGCAGCATGACTCAGGCTACTTTCAGACTCGCGTTTTGGGCGGATGCGTCATGGATCTACAAAAACGGATCTGTTACAATAATACAACCGCATGCATCCGTCATGAACAGATACGTTTGTATTATCTGTAACATAGCCAAGAGGCATCCGTCATGAACTTCATTGAAAGTCAATGGGAGACGGATCCGTTTTCTAGTGTGGCAGATTGTGTCAGAGAAAACTGATCCGTTTGGCTCCGTTTCGTCAAGCGGACAGCGTTTTGGTGTCCGCCTCCAGAGCGGAATGGAGACTGATCGGAGGCAAACTGATGCATTCTGAGCGGATCCTTTTCTATTCAGAATGCATTAGGGAAAAACTGATCTGTTTTGGAGCGTTTGTGAGAGCCCATGACGGATATCACAAACGTAAAGCCAAAACGCGAGTGTGAAAGCAGCCTCACATATTTGCGGGACCAAAACACAAGAAGATTTTTTGTGATTTGTGTGTCGAAGTCACAGCAAATATGCGAGCGATGCTGTGACCCCATTCATTCCTATAGTAGCCCTGCTACACTGCGATCTTTGGTTGCATGGCAGCGGTCGTGGCCAAAACGCATGGTAACGAAACCCTAATATAGGCCTAATTCACACGTCCGCAATCTTTGTCCGCACCCGTTCCGCAAACTTGCGGAACGGGTGCGGACCCATTCATTTTGAATGGGGACGTGATAGATGCAGAGAGCAAACACTGTGCTCTCCGCATCCGCATTTGCGGAGCGCGCCGCCGATCTTCCGGACAGCGGCTCCGCAAAAATATAGAGCATGTCCTATTCATGCCTGCAATTGCGGACAAGTATAGGCATCTCTATGGGGCTGGTGGCAAGGTGTGTTGCGGATCCGCAAAACACTACGGACGTGTGAATAAGGCCTCAGACCCTTTTCACCAAGTGAGTTTTCCATCCGGGTGCGATGCGTGACGTGAACACATAGCCCCCGTCCTGAATCCGGACCCATTCATTTCTATGGGGCTGTGCACATGAGCGTTGTTTTTCACATATCACTTCTGCGTTGCGTGAGAATCGCAGCACGCTCTATATTCTGTGTTTTTCACACAGCCCCGGCCCCATAGAAGTGAATGGGGCCTCAGTGAAAAACGTATTGTATCCGGATGTAACCTGGATGCAGTCCGGGTGTAATGCGTTTTTCACTGATGGTTGTTTGGAGATGTTGCTTGTAAATCTTCAGTTTTTTTTCCTGCATCAAAACAGATTGCACGTGCGCGGAAAAAAATGGACGCAATTGCAGACAAAATTGACTAAAATTGCTTGCAAAATGGTGCGAGTGTTACTGGACGCATCCTGAGCCAATCCGTATCGTTCGTGTGAAAGAGGCCTAAGGCTACTTTCACACTAGCGGCAGGACGGATCCGACAGGCCGTCCACCCGACGGAACAGCCTGTCGGACCCGTCCTGCCGCTAGTGAACGTGTGCCCCCGGACTACCGCTCCAGCCCCATTGACTACGCACGGCGAGTGGCTGCCGGATTAAAACTACGACATGTCCGACATTTAGTCCGGAGGCCTCTCGCCGTGCCCCTGCCGGAACTCCACCCCGCCCCATTATAGTCACCAGGGCTGGAGCAGTAGTCCGGGGGCACACGTTCACTAGCGGCAGAGCGGATCCGACAGGCTGTTCCGTCGGTTGGACAGCCTGTCGGATCCGTCCTGCCGCTAGTGTGAAACTAGCCTAAGGTCTGTATTTTTGTGCAGATTTTGCTGCATTTCGAAACCAAAATCCACGTGTTACTTGCAGATTTATCCCAGATCTTTCTTTTGGATAGACTGGATACCACTGTAGCAAACCCTCAGCTGTGAGACATATCGGGTCTGCACCTACTATGTTTTCAGTCATTTTGTGGCCTCATCACTCGTACAATGCTGGATTCATGGGATTGTGTCCGCCACAGACTAGCACCGGTGGGGATATCCTGCGATCAGTAATTTCGCCACGCTGCCCCGACCCAAGAGCATCTTGTAGACATTGCTTAAAGGGAAAGTGCCTACGGCAAATGTATTGACGGTCGTGCAACGTTTTCAAAGACAAAAAGCGTTGTTTTCCAGACGGAGCGCAGTGTGATGCGATTTCGCGTGTGTAGAACACCGCGGGTCACATGTACCAATACAGGCACTTGAGATCCATGCAAATCTCCCCTCGCAGTCTTACACACTAGAGACACGTGCACGACGGTCTGAGATGTCACTGCATGTGCGACTTTTTTTTTTAAACCAAACAACCCGTAACCTGGCAACACACTGATACATGTATCCAGTGCAGAATACACATCCCCAGGAGCACCGCTCTGTGCAGGCGATATCTCTTTAAGAGACTCCAGTTGTATAATAATCCACACTGTGTGTCCTTGTCTCACTTACCTTTTATAGGAATTGGTGTGGGATGTCTCTTCTCCCTGCAGTCTCTCAGGCTGCTTGTATATTAGCAGGTCACTCTCTGTGTAGTGGAGGCAGTCTGTGAGATTCTCTCATCGTGCAGGGACTGTCTCTGTCAGTTTCTTTGTACCCTCTGTGTGTAGTGTCAGGCAGTCTCTGCCCAAATTAGTGTGGTGCTGTCTCTTTGTTACCAAACAAAGACTCTTAGGTCTGTCTCTAACTGTCCCTTTCTCTCTAATCTGCAAGCAGATCTATCCTAAATTAGGATGTTTGCATGCAACAGTCTATGAGCTGGGTCTGTCTCTAGCTGTCTGATTTGCAAGCAGCAGTCTGTCTCTAGCTCTTTCTTTTTGCATGCAGCAGTCTCTAGCTCCCTCTTTTTGCATGCAGCAGTCTCTCAGCTCGGTCTGTCTCTAGCTCTCTCTCTGCATGCAGCAGTCTCTCAGCTCGGTCTGTCTAGCTCTCTCTTTGCATGCAGCAGTCTCTCAGCTCGGTCTGTCTAGCTCTCTCTCTCTCTTTGCATGCAGCAGTCTCTCAGCTCGGTCTGTCTAGCTCTCTCTCTTTGCATGCAGCAGTCTCTCAGCTCGGTCTGTCTCTAGCTCTCTCTTTGCATGCAGCAGTCTCTCAGCTGAGCCTGCCCCTGGATGCCCTTCAGTCTCTTGTACAAAGTCTTAGCCTATGTATGAGTGCCTCAGGTCTCTCAGTGTCTTGCAGTCGGAGTCCTATGCCCCGTGTCTCCAGGCAGTCTCTCCCAGTCCTCCAGCACTCTGCCTGTCTCAGTGCATTGTAGGGCGCATGTCCTCCTGCAGCCGCCGGAGCGCCCCCGGGTCCCTGCGCCCGCCCTGTTAGCCGCTGTGACTCAGCAGTGTCTTTGTGTACAGCGCCGTGTACAGTGACTCAGCACCTTGCGATCAATCACCGTCACCCCTCTCATCGTGAGCCAGCACCGATGGTCAACAGCTCTGCTTGCTGTCAGTCATTGGAAACATTCTGGTTTTACAAGCTTGCTACAATGTATCCAGGAAATCCTCTGTGAATCTGGAGGTTTATTATGAGTTTAGAATAAGGCCGGGTTCACACACAGCTAGACATTTGGTTGTTGAACTGGTTTAGAAATCCCCAATGAATTCTGTTTGTGCAAGGAACGAAATCCGCAATGAAAATAAGCAGCGCGCGCAGAATCCACCGCAGAATTTATACGTCTGTGCAAAACCCACTCACCGTCGCCGTATTTTATCTTTGCTGCAGATTCAACGACTAAAATAATACAACAAATGTGCGATGTGTGAACTCGGTCTAAAGGGTCACTTCTCCCCCCCCCTCCCCCCAACATCCTGTGGTTCTCAGAGTTTGGGCTTATGCACATGACCGTATGTATTTTGCGGTCTGCAAAAAATGGATCTGCAAAAAATACGTCCGTGTGCATTCCGTATTTTGCGGGACGGAACAGCTGGCCCCTAATAGAACAGTACTATCTTTGTCCGTAATGTTCTATTTTTTTGCGGAACGGAAATACAGACATATGGAAACGGAATGCACACGGAGTAACTTCCGTGTTTTTTTGCAGACCTGTTGAAATGAATGGTTCCGTATACGGTCCGCAAAAAAAATCCAGAATGGACAAGGAAAGAATATACGCTCGTGTGCATGAGCCATTTGTCAGCAGCTTTTTCCCTTTCTGGACACATGCATGCTCGGCCGAGTGCATCGGGAGAGATAACTGACAACTCGATAAGTAGGGTTACATGATAAAACTGACAACTGGGGGATACCTGCTGTATAGTATTTATACTTGAAGGGGTTGTGCACTCCCAGGGGCCTAAGGCGGACCCCTCAATATGGCTGGCCCCTCATAGGGAGTCATACTTACCTGCTCCCTGCTGCTGGGTTCTGGCTCAAAATGCTATAAAGATGAAGAAATTGAAGGGGTTTTCTAGGACTTAGGGCTCTTTCACACAAGAGGATGCAGTGCGGGTAATCCGCTACGTGAAAGAGAGCCAAGCCCCGTTCCGGACAGCAGAGACACGGAGCAGTAACAGGATTGATAATGCTCCGCGCTCTCTGTGATCTTTTACTACAAAGTGAGATAAAGTTGTTGTCGCCGTGATTTTGTATTAAAAGATCACAGAGAGGCACAGAGTATTATCAATCCTGTTACTGCTCCGTGTCTCTGCTGTCCGGAACGGGGCTTGGCTCTCTTTCACTCAGCAGATTACCCGCACGGCATCTGTTCATGTGAAAGAGCCCTTAGGCCTCATTTACACGTCAGTGTTCGGTCAGTGATTTCTATCAGTTAGGGCTCATTCAGATGGCCGTATGCTGTCCGCAAAAATGCGGTTCAGTTTTTTTATGGATTAGATGCTGACCCATTCGCTTCTATGGGGCCCTTTTCTTCCATTCCACGGCTCCATAAAACAAATTCTATAGTTGTCAGTTAAAATCATTGAAGTCTATGGGTCAGCAAAAATACTGAATGCTATCCGTTTTTTTACGGACATGCTGAACTGTCTGCAAAAAACGGATCCGCATTTTTGCGAACAGCATACGGCCGTCTGAATGAGCCCTTATTGTGAGCCAAAACCAGGTGCAGATCTTTCCCGCATCAGCAACCTTCGGCTCCCAGCTGTTGTGAAACTACAATTCCCAGCATGCTCCATTCATTTCTATGTAAGTTCTTAGAAGAGCAGAGCAACTATGCATGCTGGAAGTTGTAGTTTCACAACAGCTGGGAGCCAAAGGTTGCCTACCCCTGCCTTATACCTTATGTCTGTTGAGGCTCCAGTCCTGGTTTTGTCTCAAAATCACTGATGGAAATCACTGACCGAACACTGACGTGTGAATGAGGCTTTAAAGGGATCTTCCGAGCTTTTAATATTGATGACCCATCACCTGGGTAGGTTATCAGTATCTGATCGGTGGGGGTCTGAGAAGGCACCAGTGCTCATAGTAGCGCCGTGGCCTTCTCCAGCTTTTCCTAGCCCAGTGACGCCACGTTCATCGGTCACGTGGCTTAGACACAGCTCAGCTCATAGAAGTGAATGGGGCTGAGCTGCGATACCAAGCACGGCCACTATACAATGTACGGCGCTGTACTTGCTGAGCCCAAAAAGTCCACAGCACTCACAGAAGGGCCAGTGCCTTCTTAAATAGCTGATCAGTGGAGGTCCCCACTGATCAGATACTGATGACCTATTTAGGGTCCTTTCACACTTGCGTTCTGAGGATCCGGCAGGCACTTCCGTCCCACCGGATCCGTCCAGAACGCATAAGTCGCCTGAAGCATTAGAAGACTGATCAGGATCCTGATCAGTCTTCGAAATGCTTTCAAATTACTATGGCAGCCAGGACGCTATTAAAGTCCTGGTTGCCATAGTAGTAGTGAGGAGCGGGGGAGCGGTATACTTAGAGTCTGTGCGGGTCCGGGCGCTCAGAGTGACGTCAGAGCGCCCCATGCGCATGGATCACGTGATCCATGCGTCTGGGGCGCCTGACGTCACTCTGGAGCGCCCTGGGAGCCGCACGGACTGTAAGTATACTGCTCCCCGCTCCCACTCACTTTACCATGGCAACAAGGACTTTAGCGTCCTGGCTGCCATGGTAACAATTGAGAAAAAGCTAAGCGTCGGATCCAGCGATGCGCCGAAACGACGTTTAGCTAAAGGTCGGATCTGGATTAATGCCTTTCAATGGGCATTAATTCCGGATCCAGTCTTGCGGCAAGTGTTCCGGATTTTTGGACCGGAACAAAAAGCGCAGCATGCTGCGGTATTTGCTGCGTCCAAAAACGTTCGGTCCTGAACTGAAGACATCCTGATGCATCCTGAACGGATTTCTCTCCATTCAGAATGCATTGGGATGATCCTGATCAGGATTTTCCGGCATAGAGACCCGACGACGGATCTCTATGCCGGAAAACAAAACGCCAGTGTGAAAGGACCCTTAGAGGATAGGTCATTAGTATTTAACCCTTTCGCTAGTACGGCGCTGGAGCGATAGGCAAACATGGCGCCCGCTCGCACGTGCATCATGGCAGGTCTTCTCTGACCCGCAGCTAATTACCACTATCGGCAATAATGCCGATCGTGGTAATTAAAGCCTTTAGATGCCATGACCAAGTGAGATCATGACATCTAAATGGTCGAAAACCTGGACGCTCGCATAAAAATGTAATGAAATGTGATCAAAAATTCCCACACACTGCAAAATGGTATCAATAAAAACTACAGATTGTCCCGCCAAAAATCTTTTTTTCAAAGCTTAAATTTATTTTTACACAATTTAGGCATAAAAAACCTATACATATGGGCTATCGTTGTAATCGTACTGACCCAGAGAATGAAGGGCATGTGCCACAAACCGAACACCGTGGGAACAAAACCTGTAAAACGGTGAAGGAATTGCGTTTTTCCCCCCAATTCCACCCCATTTGGAATTTTTTTACCGCTTCCCACTACATTGTATGCCATAATTAATGGGGGCATTAGACAGTACAACTTGTCCCGCAAAAAATAAGCCCTCGTACAGCTTTTTGAACAGAAATATAAAAAAATTTATGGCTCAAGGAAGACAGGGAAAAAAAATGAAAATGCAAAAACGAAAAAACCTCCGGTATCCCAAGGGTTAAGTCTCGGAAAACCAGAGCGCCCTGCTGCAGCTATAGCTGCAGTACCAATCACAGCCACTAACCAGTATATGGCGCTGTATCGGAGCTTGTTCTGTGTGCTGTGGCCCCTTTGGCCAGCTGATTGGTGGGGTGCTGGGAGTCGGGGGGTTTCTCTTCCTTGTAGTTAATAAGGAGACGAAGGTGACCTGGGGCAGATGAGATGAGCAGATCTGCGGATTTCATCTTGTGACTGTTTCCTGATCCTAGCGCTCTGTTTATCTTTCCTCCCAGCTATTTTCTATATTCCCTTTAGGGGCTCATGCACACGGCGGTTCCGCAATACACTGGGCACCGGCCGTGTGCACCCCGCATCACGGATGCGGACCCATTCACTTAAATGGGTCCGCAAACCCAGAGATGCAGAACGGAAGCATGGATCGGAACCCCACGGAAGCACGGATCGGAACCCCACGGAAGCACGGATCGGAACCCCACGGAAGCACTACGGAGTGCTTCTGTGATGTTTCTGTCCGTTCCTCCGCACCACATGTTCTATATTTTTACGGTGCGGACGGATCACGGACCCATTCAAAAATGGGTGTCGAAACATCCTGGCCGCCACACGGACGTTGCATTGGGGACCGCAAATTGCACACAGTAATACAAGCTATAGTACCAATAGTAGTGCACACAGTAACACCAGCTGTAGCACCAGTAATAGTGCACACAGTAACACCAGCTGTAGCACCAGTAGTAGTGCACACAGTAACACCAGCTGTAGCACCAGTAGTAGTGCACACAGTAACACCAGCTGTAGTACCAGTAGTAGTGCACACAGTAACACCAGCTGTAGTACCAGTAGTAGTGCACACAGTAACACCAGCTGTAGTACCAGTAGTAGTGCACACAGTAACACCAGCTGTAGTACCAGTAGTAGTGCACACAGTAACACCAGCTGTAGCACCAGTAGTAGTGCACACAGTAACACCAGCTGTAGTACCAGTAGTAGTGCACACAGTAACACCAGCTGTAGTACCAGTAGTAGTGCACACAGTAACACCAGCTGTAGTACCAGTAGTAGTGCACACAGTAACACCAGCTGTAGTACCAGTAGTAGTGCACACAGTAACACCAGCTGTAGTACCAGTAGTAGTGCACACAGTAACACCAGCTGTAGTACCAGTAGTAGTGCACACAGTAACACCAGCTGTAGTACCAGTAGTAGTGCACACAGTAACACCAGCTGTAGTACCAGTAGTAGTGCACACAGTAACACCAGCTGTAGTACCAGTAGTAGTGCACACAGTAACACCAGCTGTAGTACCAGTAGTAGTGCACACAGTAACACCAGCTGTAGTACCAGTAGTAGTGCACACAGTAACACCAGCTGTAGTACCAGTAGTAGTGCACACAGTAACACCAGCTGTAGTACCAGTAGTAGTGCACACAGTAACACCAGCTGTAGTACCAGTAGTAGTGCACACAGTAACACCAGCTGTAGTACCAGTAGTAGTGCACACAGTAACACCAGCTGTAGCACCAGTAGTAGTGCACACAGTAACACCAGCTGTAGTACCAGTAGTAGTGCACACAGTAACACCAGCTGTAGTACCAGTAGTAGTGCACACAGTAACACCAGCTGTAGTACCAGTAGTAGTGCACACAGTAACACCAGCTGTAGTACCAGTAGTAGTGCACACAGTAACACCAGCTGTAGTACCAGTAGTAGTGCACACAGTAACACCAGCTGTAGTACCAGTAGTAGTGCACACAGTAACACCAGCTGTAGTACCAGTAGTAGTGCACACAGTAACACCAGCTGTAGTACCAGTAGTAGTGCACACAGTAACACCAGCTGTAGCACCAGTAGTAGTGCACACAGTAACACCAGCTGTAGCACCAGTAGTAGTGCACACAGTAACACCAGCTGTAGTACCAGTAGTAGTGCACACAGTAACACCAGCTGTAGTACCAGTAGTAGTGCACACAGTAACACCAGCTGTAGTACCAGTAGTAGTGCACACAGTAACACCAGCTGTAGTACCAGTAGTAGTGCACACAGTAACACCAGCTGTAGTACCAGTAGTAGTGCACACAGTAACACCAGCTGTAGCACCAGTAGTAGTGCACACAGTAACACCAGCTGTAGTACCAGTAGTAGTGCACACAGTAACACCAGCTGTAGTACCAGTAGTAGTGCACACAGTAACACCAGCTGTAGTACCAGTAGTAGTGCACACAGTAACACCAGCTGTAGTACCAGTAGTAGTGCACACAGTAACACCAGCTGTAGTACCAGTAGTAGTGCACACAGTAACACCAGCTGTAGTACCAGTAGTAGTGCACACAGTAACACCAGCTGTAGCACCAGTAGTAGTGCACACAGTAACACCAGTTATAGTACCAGTAGTAGTGCACACAGTAACACCAGCTGTAGCACCAGTAGTAGTGCACACAGTAACACCAGCTGTAGTACCAGTAGTAGTGCACACAGTAACACCAGCTGTAGTACCAGTAGTAGTGCACACAGTAACACCAGCTGTAGTACCAGTAGTAGTGCACACAGTAACACCAGCTGTAGTACCAGTAGTAGTGCACACAGTAACACCAGCTGTAGTACCAGTAGTAGTGCACACAGTAACACCAGCTGTAGTACCAGTAGTAGTGCACACAGTAACACCAGCTGTAGCACCAGTAGTAGTGCACACAGTAACACCAGCTGTAGTACCAGTAGTAGTGCACACAGTAACACCAGCTGTAGTACCAGTAGTAGTGCACACAGTAACACCAGCTGTAGTACCAGTAGTAGTGCACACAGTAACACCAGCTGTAGCACCAGCAGTAGTGCACACAGTAACACCAGTTATAGTACCAGTAGTAGTGCACACAGTAACACAAGCTGTAGCACCAGTAGTAGTGCACACAGTAACACCAGCTGTAGTACCAGTAGTAGTGCACACAGTAACACCAGTGGTAACAGTACGAGGCGTTTTTGTGGAAGACGCACTCTTACTGATGCTTGTACAATCAGAGCTTTGAGGAGCATATGATTCTATAAACAGTAACTGGAGCTGCTGTCTCTCACGTATATGACGTGACGGGCTGGTGGTTATCACTGCGGCCGTGCGGAGAATCCTCACTCCGTGGAATGACCTGCAGACATCGCTCCACGCCCTGCGATCTGCTTATCAAGACCGAGCAGCTGCCAAATGTGTAATCATCATGAGGCTGGAAAATGCCACATAAATAGCTGCAATTCAGACATGTAACAGGCGTGCGGTGGACACGCCATACAAGCCTAATGCCTCATACACACGTCAGTGTTCGGTCAGTGATTTACATCAGTGGTTTTAAGCCAAAATCAGGTGCGGCTCTAAACACAGAACAGGTGCAGATCTTTCCCTTTATGTCGGTGCAGTCTCCAATCCTGGTTTTGGTTCACAATCACTGATAGAAATCACTGACCAAACACTGACGTGTGAATGAGGCATAAGGCAGAAAACTGCAGCGCGATTTAGACTAATTTCAGACGAGTGTGTCTCTGCCCGACCTCCGCTGTAACAATTTATTATGCTGTGTGTCTCTGCCCGACCTCTGCTGTAACGATTTATTATGCTGTGCGTCTCTGCCCGACCTCCGCTGTAACGATTTATTATGCTGTGTGTCTCTGCCCACCATCCGCTGTAATGATTTATTATGCTGTGTCTGGCTGCCCGACCTCAGCTGTAATGATTTATTATGCTGTGTGTCTCTGCCCGACCTCTGCTGTACTGACAGCATTATTTGATCATAAATCTTTACAGTGGAGGTCGGGCAGAGACACACAGCATTATAAATCAAACTGCAGTCCTGTCACAGCAGAAGTGTCGATACTAATAACCAAAATAGATCAACATACAGAAGTGTGAATGAGATTTGTTGTGGCGCCCCCTGCTGTTACCTACTTGTTATGGCACCTTGTAATGTTACATACTTTGTTATGACACCCCCTGCTGTCAACAACTGTTATGGCACCTTGTGGTGTTACATACGTGTTTTATGACGCCCCCTGCTGTTACGGCACCTTGTAGTGTAACATACGTGTTATAGCGCCACCTGCTGTTACATAACTGTTATGGCACCTGGTGGTGTTACATACTTGTTGTAGCGCCACCTGCTGTCACCAACTGTTATGGCACCTTGTGGTGTTATATTCTTGCTATTTCGCCCCCTGCTGGTACATTACTGTTATGGAGCCTTTTGGTGTTACATACGTGTTATGGCGCCCCCTGCTGTTACATGCTTGTTATGGTGCTCCCTGCTGTTACATGCTTGTTATGGCGCTCTCGGCTGTTACATGCTTGTTATGGCGCCCCCTGCTGTTACATGCTTGTTATGGCGCCCCCTGCTGTTACATGCTTGTTATGGCGCCCCCTGCTGTTACATGCTTGTTATGGTGCTCCCTGCTGTTACATGCTTGTTATGGCGCCCCCTGCTGTTACATGCTTGTTATGGCACCCCCTGCTGTTACATGCTTGTTATGGCACCCCCTGCTGTTACATGCTTATTATGGTGCTCCCTGCTGTTACATGCTTGTTATGGTGCTCCCTGCTGTTACATGCTTGTTATGGCGCCCCCTGCTGTTACATGCTTGTTATGGCACCCCCTGCTGTTACATGCTTGTTATGGCGCCCCCTGCTGTTACATGCTTGTTATGGTGCTCCCTGCTGTTACATGCTTGTTATGGCGCTCTCGGCTGTTACATGCTTGTTATGGCACCCCCTGCTGTTACATGCTTGTTATGGTGCTCCCTGCTGTTACATGCTTGTTATGGCGCCTGCTGCTGTTACATGCTTGTTATGGCACCACCTGCTGTTACATGCTTGTTATGGCGCCCCCTGCTGTTACATGCTTGTTATGGCACCCCCTGCTGTTACATGCTTGTTATGGCGCTCCCTGCTGTTACATGCTTGTTATGGTGCTCCCTGCTGTTACATGCTTGTTATGGTGCTCTCGGCTGTTACATGCTTGTTATGGTGCCCCCTGCTGTTACATGCTTGTTATGGCGCTCCCGGCTGTTACATGTTTGTTATGGCGCTCCCGGCTGTTACATGCTTGTTATGGCGCCCCCTGCTGTTACATGCTTGTTATGGCGCCCCTGCTGTTAAATACTTGTCATGGCGCCCGCCGCTGTTACATGCTTGTTATGGCGCCCTCTGCTGTAACATGCTTGTTATGGCGCCCTTTACTGTTACATGCTTGTTATGGCGCCCCCTGCTGTTACATGCTTGTTATGGAGCCCTTTACTGTTACATGCTTGATATTGCACCCCCTGCTGTTACATGCTTGTTATGGCGCCCGCTGCTGTTACATGCTTGATATGGCGCCCTCTGCTGTTACATGCTTGATATGGCGCCCCCTGCTGTTACATACTTGTCATGGTTATGTATTTGTTCTGCAGGACATGCTCGGAGCAGGCAGCGGATCACATATGACAGTATGGCTGAGGCGGACGGTACTCGAGATGGAAACACTCTACCGTACACAACCACTGGCGGCTGCTCCGGTATGCCGTGCACTGTGTACTGATAAATGAGAAAAAATATCACATTTTTCACAATCTCGGATAACGATACAGTTAATAAAAATGTTATGGCTAGAAATGAAGACGCTATAGGTATCGGGTAACGTTTTTAATGATTTATATTCAGATAGAAGGCGAACACGAGCGCACTGTCAATACATCGCTCCCTTCTCTTTTTTTTGGGGGGGGGGGGGGGTCATATTATTGTACACACATAGAAATGTTATAGTTCAGTAGCCGCACACCTACACACAGATACAGCTAAGTACACCGCTACAGACAAGTACACTAAGGGATGAGACGGCTCACACACCGCGGTCCACACAGACGCTCTCACATACATGCTCACAACACCACAAAGAGGAGGGAAGGAAAACCCACACTCCCTCATCGGCTTATTAACACCTAAGGTGACCTACGTCTTTATAGGCTTATCCACCTTTGAACACCGTACACAGCAAATATATGGATATGTACGCTACGGAAAACACGAGTAACTTTGTAAATATATTTTTACTGATCCTGTATTATACTCCAGAGCTGAACTCACTATTCTGCTGGTGGAGTCACTGTATACTACAGGATGTAAATCAGGATCAGTAGAGGATATGTAATGTATGTACACAGTGACTGCACCAGCAGAATAGTGAGTGCGGCTCTGGGGTATAATACAGGATGTGACTCAGGATCAGTACAGAATAAGTAATGTATGTACACAGTGACTCCACCAGCAGAATAGTGAGTGCAGCTCTGGAGTATAATACAGGATGTAACTCAGGATCAGTACAGGATAAGTAATGTATGTACACAGTGACTCGCACCAGCAGAATAGTGAGTGCAGCTCTGGAGTATAATACAGGATGTAACTCAGGATCAGTACAGGATAAGTGAATGTATGTACACAGTGACTGCACCAGCAGAATAGTGAGTGCAGCTCTGAGTATAATACAGGATGTAACTCAGGATCAGTACAGGATAAGTAATGTAATGTATGTACACAGTGACTGCACCAGCAGAATAGTGAGTGCAGCTCTGGAGTATAATACAGGATGTAACTCAGGATCAGTACAGGATAAGTAATGTATGTACACAGTGACTCCACCAGCAGAATAGTGAGTGCAGCTCTGGAGTATAATACAGGATGTAACTCAGGATCAGTACAGGATAAGTAATGTAAGTGTACACAGTGACTGCACCAGCAGAATAGTGAGTGTAGCTCTGAGTATAATACAGGATGTAACTCAGGATCAGTACAGGATAAGTAATGTATGTACACAGTGACTGCACCAGCAGAATAGTGAGTGCAGCTCTGGAGTATAATACAGGATGTAACTCGTAATGTATGTACACAGTGACTGCACCAGCAGAATGAGTGAGTGCAGCTCTGGGTATCGCCACAGGATGTAGCCCAGGATCAGTACAGGATAAGTAATGTATGTACACAGTGACTCCACCAGCAGAATAGTGAGTGCAGCTCTGGAGTATAATACAGGATGTAACTCAGGATCAGTACAGGATAAGTAATGTAATGTATGTACACAGTGACTGCACCAGCAGAATAGTGAGTGCAGCTCTGGAGTATAATACAGGATGTAACTCAGGATCAGTACAGGATAAGTAATGTAATGTATGTACACAGTGACTCCACCAGCAGAATAGTGAGTGCAGCTCTGGAGTATAATACAGGATGTGACTCAGGATCAGTACAGGATAAGTAATGTATGTACACAGTGACTCCACCAGCAGAATAGTGAGTGCAGCTCTGGAGTATAATACAGGATGTAAGTCAGGATCAGTACAGGATAAGTAATGTAATGTATGTACACAGTGACTGCACCAGCAGAATAGTGAGTGTAGCTCTGGAGTATAATACAGGATGTAACCCAGGATCAGTACAGGATAAGTAATGTATGTACACAGTGACTCCACCAGCAGAATAGTGAGTGCAGCTCTGGAGTATAATACAGGATGTAACTCAGGATCAGTACAGGATAAGTAATGTATGTACACAGTGACTGCACCAGCAGAATAGTGAGTGCAGCTCTGGAGTATAATACAGGATGTAACTCAGGATCAGTACAGGATAAGTAATGTATGTACACAGTGACTGCACCAGCAGAATAGTGAGTGCAGCTCTGGAGTATAATACAGGATGTAAGTCAGGATCAGTACAGGATAAGTAATGTAATGTATGTACACAGTGACTGCACCAGCAGAATAGTGAGTGTAGCTCTGGAGTATAATACAGGATGTAACCCAGGATCAGTACAGGATAAGTAATGTATGTACACAGTGACTGCACCAGCAGAATAGTGAGTGCAGCTCTGGCGTATAATACAGGATGTAACTCAGGATCAGTACAGGATAAGTAATGTATGTACACAGTGACTCCTCCAGCAGAATAGTGAGTGCAGCTCTGGAGTATAATACAGGATGTAACTCAGGATCAGTACAGGATAAGTAATGTAATGTATGTACACAGTGACTGCACCAGCAGAATAGTGAGTGCAGCTCTGGAGTATAATACAGGATGTAACTCAGGATCGGTACAGGATAAGTAATGTATGTACACAGTGACTGCACCAGCAGAATAGTGAGTGCAGCTCTGGGGTATAATACAGGATGTAACTCAGGATCAGTACAGGATAAGTAATGTATGTACACAGTGACTGCACCAGCAGAATAGTGAGTGCAGCTCTGGGGTATAATACAGGATCAGTAAAAATGAAGTAATGGATTTACAAAGTCACTCACTTACATTTCATGGACTCCACTAGGCCCCATTCACACAACTGTATTTCAGGCATCTCATCAGCATTGTTGCGTTCATTTCAGTAAGGCAGCAAAAAAATGCGGCATCCATATGCCCATTCTGCAGTCTGCCAAAAATTTCCTATTCTTCTCCATTTTTGTGTCTGCAAAACAACGGATGCAACACGGACATCACTCGTACATTTTAAGGCAGACTGTAAAATAGATACGGTTGTGTGAATGCAGACAGTGACTCCACTTTATATGTAGATTGTTATCTACTGGTGAACTCTAAATCAGTGATCAGAGGTGGACACGCACTTTATATATTTAAATATTCAGAAGAAAGCTTTAAAATCGCACATTTATTCAGACACTGGAACCGGGCTTACTAAAATACATTACGGGGGTGTCTTCAGCCTTCACGGACACGTTTTCAAAGTGCTGCAGCTACATATCAGGAGATCTGCACAATCCGAGCCGTTACAATATCGTAATAAATATCAGCGCTCGGAAATAACGCTCTCCGTCTGCTGAGATGCAATCACTACAGTGCGGCGGGAGGCCACGTCCAGCAGCATCCAACATCACGAGAGTATCACCTACTGAGAGGCGAGTCCTAAGGGGCAACTCTTCTGCATTTCCACTGCCTTGTAATCCAAGTCCTATATGGGGACACAGGATATTTGGAGCAGGACAAGATCAGGGATCAGCAACTTTCGGCACGCCAGCTGTTCTGAAACTACAACTCCCAGAGTCCACCTTTCACTGCTATGAGAGTTACAAGAACAGCCGAGGACGGGTGCATGCTGGGAGTTGTAGTTTGCTGATTCCTGGTATAGACAGATCGTATACTGCAAACATTTCGCCCTGAGCAGTTCATGTCCGCACCCTCTGCGCCCCTCGTGGTGTGGTGTATTACCGCTCAGGTGCAGCAAAGACAGATCGTCCTTGCCCGATCTTGAGTTTTCATTACGCCTTATACACATCCAGAGCTGCATTCAAAACGTTTCTAGTTTAGGCGTCGCCAGTGGGATTGATGTCTGAACAGAATATACCGTTCTGTCCTGCACTGTGGGAGATGTAGTGTACATAGGGGTAAAATACATCTTCCTGAGTGCAGTACAGCTACACCGTGTGCTGGCTGCTTCCATAATTCTAAGGGTAACTTCACACTGGCGTTTTTCTTTTCCGGCATAGAGTTCCATCGTCGGGGCTGTATGCCGGAAAGATACTGATCAGGATTATCCTAATGCATTCTGAATGGAGAGAAATCCGCTCAGGATGCATCAGTATGCCTTCTGTTCAGTATGTGAACGTTTTTTGGACGTTGACAAAACCGCAGCATGCTGCGGTTTTATCTACGTCCTGAAATGCCAGAACACGTGATGGAATGATCCGGCATTAAGTCCCATTGACTTACATTAGTGCCGGTTCCGGCATTAAAAAATGACTGAAGGACGGATCCACATGCGCAGACCTTTAAAACTGTGAAAAAAAATACAAGACGGATCCGTCTATCCCCATGGCAAACGGAGAGACGGGTCCGCGCTTGCAATGCATTTGTAGATGGATCCGCAAGCCGGATCCGTCTACAAATGCTTTCAGTTGTCATGCGGCATGCCGGATCCGGCGGGACGGAACTGCCTGTCGGATCCACACGCTGCCAGTGTGAAAGTACCCTAACAGACATTCTGACTACAGCTCTGGTTGTGACTAGAGTATAAGACATGTGACTCAGGATCTGTACCAGATTAATATGGGAAAGCAATATGAAGCATTTGCAAATCCAATGCACTAAGAGAAGATCAAATGGAGTCAGGTGACCAGTCGGCGGCTGATATATACCAAAGAAGAAGAATTACTGGAATAAAAATCCACAAACCCAAGAGAACGTTCTTCCAAAACCTCAGTTGAGTTAGTGAGGTTCTAGGCTGCTAGGGGCGGGGAAGTGAGGGTAGCAAATCTGTTAAATGAATGGAATAATATCAGAAGCGAGTTCAACGGGATAAATTAAAAGGCAGAAGGGGGAGCGGTGCTTCGAATGGATAAAGGTCTCAGTTGAGAAGGTTGGCGATAACCTGTGCTTTATGTCAATGCCCACGTGTCATGCCGCTACCCTGCTGCAGAGGGCGGCGCTTACCACGGCCTGCAACCTTAATTCAGACAGAAACTTTGCTGCTGAATGCCGGCCTTAAGAATCCAGCTCCGCCGGATGAGGTTTAGAGGAGGTTAACAGCTGCTCAGCTTCCTCCAGCTCCTTCTGCATTAGATCCAGCTCGCCCTGTTCCAGAAGCTCAAAATCCTCCCCATCTCCGCCAGGCTCTACCGTTTCAGCAGGTGAGAGTTCAAGATTGGCTGTAGGTTCTGCGGCGATGGCGCTGCTGGCCGCCTCCTCACTCAAGGTATGGATCTCGCCTTCGTGTTGGGGGGGCTGACCCTTCCCATTGAAGTGCGTGTTGACAAAGTGGAGGGGAGAGGTGAGCGTGGGCAGCAGCTCTTCTGGACTTAGGGTTCGTTGTTCTGCTGGAAAAAGCGGCATCTCGGAAGGTGGTAACCGCTTCTCATCGCCGTCGCGATGCTTCAGCCACAGGGGTGACTCAGTGGCATCTGCGAGAGGGGGATCTTCAGAGACGGCACCTGGCTGCTCCAAATCTAAAAGCAAGAGATCTGGTCAATGAAATGCCCCAGGCAGAAATATTTCTTTCATGGATGCTTCTGCTGTGCAAATGTGCCGTTTTGTGTTTACAGCTCTGAGGCAGATCTGTGTGCTTCCAAGTGTAGTCTGACTCTGTAGGTTTAGTCCCTTCTGTCGGACTTACTAAATGTAAGGGGAGGTAAAGTATGACTGCAGGATCAGACTAAGGGGGTTTTAATTGTAGTCTGTAACCATTGAGACAGCTAAGGCTACTTTCACACTTGCGTTATTCTTTTCCGGCATAGAGTTCCGTTGTCGGGGCTCTATGCCGGAAAAGAACTGATCAGACATATCCCAATGCATTCTGAATGGAGAGAAATCCGTTCAGCTTGCATCAGTATGCCTTCCGTTCAGTCTCTGTCATGCTGCGGTATTATGTCCGTCCGAAATGCCTGATCAGTCGCCGGAATGCCGGATCCGGTATTAATTTACATTGACTTGTATTAGTGCCGGATCCAGCATTGCAAAACATTTGAAGGACGGATCCGTCCTTCCAGTCTGCGCATGCGCAAACCGGGAAAACTGTGATAAAGAGTGCAGGACGGATCCGTCCCTCCGCATGACAACCGTTCTTGCAATGCATTTGTAGACGGATCCGCACCCGGATCCGTCTATAAATGCTGTCAGTTGTGACACTAAACGGTGGATCCGGCAGGCAGCTCCGACAACGGAACTGCCTGCCGGATACAAGTGCCGCAAGTGTGAAAGTAGCCTAAGTCTGCGTAACAGACACAAAATGGTAGGAGATTTTTTAATCAATTCACGACCGGGCCCAAAAAGGCCTGAATGTCCAGGCAACTTTTTGTGATTTTGTGCACCAGGTGGTTTAGTGACCATAGCTTTTTTTATTTGACGACAAATATAATTTTAGGGATTTTTTTCACTTGACATTTAGGACTTTTTATTAGAATAATTTTTTAGTTTTTTTTCTTCTTTTTTTAGGTTTAATTTGGAGGAAAACCACTAATTCTTAAAAAGTATTTTTTTTTAATTATAGCTTTTTATTTCTTAACTAATAAAACTGACACAAAAATTAATTATTGCAATGGGTTCCCTATTTTGTGACAATCATTTTCAGATATAACATGTATAGGTTTGAGAGAACGGGGCGACTATGGTGACGGTTTCTGTTAGCGATGGCATTTTTAATATTTTTTATTATTTTTTTTTACTTAGATTTAAAAAAAAATTGGCACATAATCTGACCCCCAGAAGCTCAATAAAAGACCTTTTCAGGACACTGACTTTTTTTTAAACTTTTTTTCCACTGTAACTGAGGCATCCACAGGAGCCACAATCACAGGGGAAAACAGCCCCGTGTGGGGGCATGACACACAGGCAGAGCTGATCAGGGTCTCCTAGGGCCACATCCCCTAATTCCAGCAAAACTGCAAGTACAGCGCTTGCAACAAGGAAAATAATGGAAGAAATAAATGCTGGTCAATTGCAAATGTGCTAACCCAGCTCAAGTGTCATGGCTATAGAGGGCTAGGGGAAGCACGCCTGACACTCACTCTATACCGCAGATACTGCATCAGAGAAACTTGAAGTGTTTCTAGCACATTTTTGCTTCCATGTGTACCCCTTGGTGCTGCTAGGGGTGGGCTTTTGTTAAAATCAGTCTTCTCTGTTAGTAATATAGTCCCTTTTTACTGCACTGCAGAAAGAGTCTCCTCAGCTATACTGCCGTGATACTGTGAGGCTCTACAAGCAGGGCAGAAGATTATTTCTGATGGCTGCCCTTCGGTGATCAGAGGATCACTATGCAGAGACCTGGCTGTGAGGAGAGAATGAGCATGTGTGACCACCGGCACCTGCTAAACACTATGAACACCGGGTGTCACCATACTATGTACGCAGATATAATTCTTAACTTGATCATTTTTTAACATCATGTAAATAGCAAATATTCTTATTTATCTATGATCTATACGGTTAAAATGGTTTTCAAAGATTTTTATACTGATGACCTATCCCCGGATAGGTCATCAGTATCTGATCAGTGGGGGTCCGACGGCTGGGACCCCCGCTGATCAGTTGAGCCTAGGCTATGTGACATCATGTTCATTGGTCACATGGCCTAGGTAAAGCTCAGCCCCACTGACGTGAATGCGGCTGACCTGTAATACCAAGCACAGCCGCTGTACATCGTATGGCACTGTGCCTGGTGAGCTGAAAGAAGGCAGCGGCGCTACTGCGGATCCCCACCGATCAGATACCGATGACCTGTCCACAGGATAGGTCATCAGTATAAAAGTCTCAGAAAACCCCTTTAAGCTTTTTACAATGTTTTTATACAGCATCATGTTCTCCATATTCAATGGTGGACAGACTGGAAGCCGTGATAATACTGCAGGCTTTCCCGCACGTGAGTTATGTGTCTAGTAGGTGAATACTGTAGCAGTGGTGTCATGTATTGGCGGCGCACCCTCAGATAGATCGGTCAGCTGTGGCGTTGTCGCTCTGGATACTGAGAATCCTCCGCTTTCCAGGATCGAAGCCTCTTCATCTGACAGCTCAGAGTCAGTAATAGACAGGGCCAGAGCAGTGATTCTCACGTCCAGCTTTAAGAGAACACAAAGAGTTAATCAGAACACCTTATATCTGTGATGTCCAACCTCCGACCCTCAAACTGTGGTAAAACTACGACTCCCAAGATGTACACTTGCTTGGCTGTTCTTAGAACTCCATAGAAATGTATGGAGAATGCTGGGAGTTGTAGTTTCACCACAGCTGGATTCCTGGAGGTCAGCCATCACTGAGTTATATTCTCGGTGGTGTGTAATAATAATCAAGCCTTTATGAGAGCGCTGGCAGTCCTATGAACGGGCATTCAGTTCAATGGTTGCCATATAATGCTGCAATGCCAGAGGGAGCTTAGTGAATCAGAACCTTTGGGGACCAGATGTAAATGGTCAGGAGAACGTCCACCCACCTCCGGAGAGAAGCCGGACAGCTCAATCTCGCTCTCACTGTCTGTGTCCGCTGTCACTTCCTCTCCTTCTTCCGGCTCCTTCTTGATTTGTCTTTCTGAAAGGATTAAAAAAAAAACAAAAAAAAAAAACATTATAGACTAAAAATCTGGAAATGATCGTCTTCTGTGTTATTCTGTTTGTGGGAAAGTTGGACAGTACGGCTCTTACAGGGGACGCCTGGCTCTCCTGAACGCCTGACCACCTGATTATGGTGGATGTATGATCAGACCGCTCTGCTATTCAGGGGTCCAGGAATGGCAACATCTACAACATCGGCCATATTAGTCGTCCTTTTCTAGAAATATTCTAGCAGGATGACCCTAGTAATGTTAATTACTTGGGATTTTAGGCATTGGGGAATATGCCCTAATATGTTGACCTTTTTTACAGGAATGGTCTCTTGTAGCCCTGCTTGGGTTGTTACACAAGGAGTGCGTTCCCTCCCCCCCCCCACCCAGAAACAGTGCCACAAAACATAGACACATAGCCACATAGCTAGTCCAGGGATCAGCAACCTTTGGCACTCCAGCTGCTGTGAAACTACAACAGCTAGCATGCTCACATGCTTGGCTGTTTGTCTAAGTCCCTTAGAAGTGAATGGGACATTCTGGGAGTTGTAGTCTCAGAACAGCTGGAGTGCCGGAGGTTGCTGATCCCCGTGCTAGACCATGGTAATATTTAAAGGGGCATTCCCATCATGACATTTATGGTGTATTGATATGCCATTAATATCCGATAGGTGCTAGTCCCACCTCTGTGACCCGCTCCTATCTAAAAAAAAAAACGGGGCCCAAGTGGAGAGCAAGCTGCGAATGCGCGGCATCCTCTACATTCACTGCTATGGGACTTCTGAAAAAGCCCCCTCTCTCAGCTAATTTCAGAAGTCCTACAGCATTGAATGGAGAGGATGCAATGCAAGTGTGGCAACCTTGTTTTTGAGACAGGAGTAATAACCGCAACTATGGGACATCCTACCGATACAACATGAATATTCAGATAGGTCACAGGCATGCTCAACCTGCGTCCCTCCAGCTGTTGTAAAACTACAACTCGCACAATGCCCTGCTGTATGCTGTTCGGGCATGCTGGGAGTTGTAGTTTTGCAACAGCTGGAGGGCCGCAGTTTGAGCATGCCTGAGATAGGACAAACCTTCTATATCTCAACCACTGCACCTCTGCATTGCTCCAACCCTTACCTCAGATTTCACTTACTCTTATGAGATCGTGGCCGGTCCTCTCCCTTCATGCTGTAGTCTAGCTTCATGAGGATGGGTTCTAGAGCGGTGTACATCCTCTGGATGAGTTCTCGATACACAACAAGCGGCCACAGCAGAACGCTGAGCACTGAAATAAAGAGAGAGGAGCAGAGCTGCCATGATGCCCGTGTCTCGTTATGAAGAGGACAAATATTGCTGAGCAGTAGTGGAGTTCTTACGTATTATGTAGGAAATCATAATGCCTGGAACATAATGTCCGACAACAGCCAGCACTGCGCAGCACGAACAGACCGTCGCACAGAACTGAATGGAGAGAAGAGAAAATGAAGACAACCCTGGGGGGCAATCTGCACTTCAGCAGCAGCCCCTCCCCAATAACAACCAATAGCCACAATCCAGCTATGTGGTCAGCAGTAGAGAACGCAAAGTATCCCAGAAGAACTGGTGATAAATAGGGGTGTGAAACTGATCCCCAACAGGATAGGATGGTACGGGTTGGATATCATGGCTGCCTTCTTCCAGAAGCAGCACCACTTCTGTCCATAGGTTGTGTCCGGTATTGCAGCTCAGCTCTGTTGAAGTGACTGTGCTGTTCTATTCTAATCCTGGACAGCCCTTTTAAAGGGGTTGTGTTCAGACCTTTACAAGTGATGGCCTATCCTTGGGATATCTGACTAGCGGGGGGGAGCGTCTGACACCCCACACCCCTGACAATCAACTGTTCTGCAATAGCTCCGGTGCTGGAATAACACAATATCATCTGTTGTGCAGTGGACAAAGACGGTTATCATTCTCTGCAATGGGAGCAGGCCTGCAGTAACCAGCTCCGTCCCCTGTGCATCGGACGGGGCCGTTTAGTTCTGGTGCTGATCCGCGGGGGTGCCACTCCGATTACATAATGATGGCATATCCTGAGGTTAGACCATTGTAAACAGTTGGACAAACCCTTCATGGACCACTGGAGTTTTTGTCGTTTTTCCACACAGCATTCTATGGACCATAACTTTTTTATTTTTACATCTACATACCCGTTTAGGTGCTTTTTTTTCGTGGGATGAGTTGTAGCTTTTTTTAAAATAATTTGAGGTGCATATAATAAAAATTATATGTATATATAAATATATACACAGTATATATATCATATTTCTAAGCATATTACATACCATAAATATATTTTTGCATAAAAAATTCCATTCCACCACAGGTTTCATTTTTTTCCCCCCATAATGGTGGCAAAATAACTTTATTATACTTGTCATTTCGAGTTTGGGGATACCTGGTGTGTATGCTTTTACTATTAAAGGGTTTCTGTCACCAGGATTACACATTATAAGCTGTCTGACATTAGCTATGTGCTAATGTCAGAGCAGCTTGATAATGTCTTTTTTATAAAAATCCGATGTATATTTAGGCTAAAAAACGTCTTTTTATAATATGTAAATTAGCCTCTAGGAGCAGGGGGGGGCGTTGCCCTGCTCCTAGCGGCTCCGTGTGGCAACCTGCTGGCACGCCCCTTCTTTCTTTGATTGACAGTGCCGGGCAGCGATCCTCTCCTGCCTCCGGCACTGTCTCCCTGCTAAATCCTGCGCCGCCGCTCTGTATTCGGCACAGGCGCGGTGAGCTGAGGACGCTGGTGCCTGCTGTCCTCAGCTCACCGCGCCTGTGCAATCAAAGAAAGAAGGGGCGTGCCAGCAGGTTGCCGCACGGAGCCGCTAGGAGCAGGGCAACGCCCCCCCTGCTCCTAGAGGCTAATTTACATATTATAAAAAGACGTTTTTTAGCCTAAATATAGATCGGATTTTTATAAAAAAGACATTATCAAGCTTCTCTGACATTAGCACATAGCTAATGTCAGACAGCTTATAATGTCAAAACTTGATGACAGAAGCCCTTTAAGTTTCATTCAAGAAAAATAATTTCAAAAATAATGTTTTTCGAGTCCCTCTAGTGGACTTTACATAAAACTTTTTTTTTATTTTTATAATGTTATATATCTATACCACAACACATCACATGTAACATGCACAGGGGATCTGGGGGTCTTTGTTAGGCCCCGGCTGACGGTACCTTACCCAATCTAGGCAATCAGCACCCTCTCCTCTCACCTTTCCTGGGTTTTGCTTCTTGTACAGCAGCAGCTCCTGGATGTATTGCTGTGAGGTGAACCAGGTCTCGGCAAGACAATGACACAGCTCCGGGAGACTGAGCAGGCGGTGGTGACCCGTCCCTCCAACCCCGGGCTCACTGCAAACACAGAAGAGAAACCTGGTCACGATCCTTTATCCAAGAAACGAACGTCAGGAAATCTCTTCTCATTTACTTGCTATACAAATACTATGGAGCGGGAATATCATGACCATTATAATTATATGCAGTTTAGCGCCACCTATGGGCCAATTTACAAACACCATCTGCTTTAAATGCAATAAAAATATAAATAAAAAAAAAGGAGAAGGGGTAGGGATTCATTTTCTAGCTGCCCACGGCAGAGATTTTAGAACGTGATACCCCGGAAGTCCTAAAGTTTAGCAAGAAAACAAAGATTACCCACCAATCCCTAGTGATGATATTCATAATAAATACCTGTCAGCGGATGGATCTACCCGAGGCTGAACTGTAAGACAGAAGACAGAGAACGGATGAAGGGTTTTAACTCTCTTTTATTACCATTACATTTATTTCGCTTTTGCCATAATTCTTTTGGAGGAGAAATTCTTGTTTTTTGTCTTCATTTATTTTTAGGCATTGTTTGGGGTGCATATACATTACTGTGTACTTTATATCATTGTTTGTGGCACAAATATAGAAAAAGGGGATTTTAATTTTTTCTATACTGTTTCCCAGGTTATTACTGTTGTGTGAATGCCGGAAAAGTGTACTTTGTTTTTATTTTTTTATGTTATGTATACATGCTAAACTAACATTTTTCTGCTAAATCTGTGCTACATAATTGAGGTTTTTCATGTATATGACATTGTTTTTTACATATCTACTGCTTGATATTGACAGACTGCACTGCGTTACTTGCTTTTTGTTTAACTATGTGAAAACTGTATTGATAAAACTTGAATAAAATCAGATTCTACATAAATAATTTTTGTTTTTTTAGCATTTTTTACAGATCTTGCTTTATTTAACACATTTTTTTAAATTACTAGTTTAGATACTATTTTTCGCTTTATAAGACTACCCCCCCCCCTAAAAGTGGAGGAAAATGGCAGTGCGTCTTATAAAGCAAATGCTAATGAGCGCTTCAATTATGGAAGCGCTCACTACTATACAGGAGGTGCGGGGAGTGGCGAGTAAAGCGCTGTAATCACCGCCCCTGGTCTTGCTCCCTGGCACTGTGCTGTTCTGACTACATACAGCATTAGGATGTAGTGCGCACACTATGACCTGACGCTGTACGCAGTCAGGTCACAGTGCAGCATGGGCCCCGAGAAAACCAGGGAGCAGTGAATGTAGAAGAGACCGCCAAATCCGGAGATAAGATGTAACTTATTTTATTTGTTTTAGGTCTGATCTGAGGATCTGATATGCGTGTCTGATGAAAAATATATATTTTTTCTTGTTTTCCTCCTCTAAAACCTAGGTGCGCCTTATCATCAGGTGTGTCTTCTAAAGTGAAAAATACGGTATAATGTATCGGCATACTTCAGTACAATACAGTATTCTCCATCCGTCTCCCCAAGGCTGATTGCACAGGAGTGCTCCAATCCTTGACCGTGTCCCTGGTAAATCCAATGACCCAATCAAAGACAGAACCCCCTCTTCTTAATAAACGTGGTGATCAAGAGGTTAAACAGACAAAAATGCTTCTCTAAGAACAGGAGCTGAGGCTCGCAGTGACGCGCTAATCCCCCACTTACTGCAGCGACTGACAGTCAGCACCACCCGACCTCATAAAGATGGTGGGCGGTGGTTAAAAGGGTTGTCCATGATATTAACATTGATGGTCTATCCTCAGGAGCTGGTTACTGCAGTGCTGCTCCCATTCACTTCAGTAAGAGGAGGGCTACATTTAAGAGGTTCTCTGGGCTTCGACGGGTGTCCGACACCTGGCACCTCCGCCGATCAGCTGTAAGGGGACACGTGCTGTATGTCTATGCTGTCCCATAGACATACAGCAGCGGACAGGAAGAGAGAAGGGAGATGGCACGTGCGCACTGCGTGAGCACCATCTCCCTGTACAGCTGATTGGCGAGGGTACCGGGTGTCGGACACCCGCCCATCAGCTGTACGGGGACACGTGCTGTATGTCTATGCTGTCCCATAGACATACAGCAATGGACAGGAAGAGAGAAGGGAGATGGCACGTGCGCACTGCGTGAGCACCATCTCCCTGTACAGCTGATTGGCGAGGGTACCTACTACCGGGTGTCGGACCCCCGCCGATCTGATATTGATGACCTATCCTGAGGAAAGGTCATCAATATTAAAAAGTCCGGACGACCCCTTTAACTAGTACCGTCCACTACAGTGTGAAAAGAGCTCTGCAGTTCCAGCGCTGGAGCTACACCAAAACAGCAGATAAGTGGGTGAGCGGGGTGTTGGGGCCCTGTTGATAAAATTCTGGAAACCTGTTTAAGGGGTTAACAACACATTTCGAGTTCCCGTTTCCTAAGTCTACTATAAATGGGTGCAGGGTTGTCAGGGACGCAGCAGCTCGCGCTCTTTCCTATCATTATTGGTGCACACATTATATAACACGTGAGGGAGTCACCTCTGCAGCGACGCAGCAGCCAGGGCTTCCAGCGATCCACACCCAGCAGACACAGCAGAACTAAACTCATCAGAAAAACAGGTCTCGGCGACAAGTAGGAAAATAACCTGCAAGAAAAGAGAGTGAATGTAAACGGAAGAAGGTCATGGTGATCCCCGGGCTTAAAGGGGTACTCCCCTCTTATAAAGTGTGGCATATCTCTAGTATTTGTGATGGTCTGACCTCTGGGATAACCATTGATCCTGGGAATAAAGGGGCCATAGCGCTGATTTTCTATCGCATCCCCCTTCTAAGTTTTCTCCGAGAGGCGGTGCCCATTTAACTGACTACAGTTCCCCGCATCATTTTCAGGATCGCGGGGTCCCCAAGGTCAGACCCAATCAGTCATAAAGTGGCAGAATGAATCCTTAAAGGGGTTTTCGGGATATTTTTATTGATGACCGATCCTCAGGAATCGGCAGGGGTCCCGGGTGGTCAGCTGGTTGAAGTGTATAGGAAGGAGCCGCCCCACTTATGTCGACGGCGATCAGGTAAACGATGAAGGGAAGGCTGCCCCGACATGGCGCGCAGCCTTCTCTTGAACCAGCTGATCGGCGAGGGTGTAGGACCCCCGCTGATCTGATATCGGTGACCTATCCTGAGGACAGGTAATCAATAAAAACATCCCGGAAGACCCCTTTAAGCCGTCATTTCTTAGTTATGTCTTCTTTAGGGAAACCAGAGTGACAACCAATATATTTATGATTACAGCTGTCACAGGGGTTGTCAGACCAAACCCAGAGCCTGTTCCCATTCACTATGCGGCTGAATATAATCTAGTGGTGACTGTTTTCAGCCTGGGGAGAGGCAGACTCACCAAAACGCCCCGTGAAGCGCAGCTGCTGTCAGCAGGCTAGGCAACGGCCGCTCCCACACCAAAAGCCGCTGTCCAGCTGCCAGCAGCGGCCCCCAGTCACTGAGCTGCTGGTGCAGACTGGCCTCTAGGGATCTCATGTCCTCCTCAGAGGCCCCCGAGTCACGGCCACTCTTCTCATCACCCTGAGATGGGTCTCCTGAAGACCAAGACGTCACTTCATCTTTGGCAATCTTCTTCGCCCCAGGATCTGACAGTTCAGCTGTGCCGCTCATGGTGATCCGACCCGTTAACTGAACTTCCCGTTCTGTATCTCTGTAGAACTAATACACCGCCAAGCCTTCCGATACGATGCGGTTCCTCCTGAGTCTCTCCGCAACATTCCCCTTGTGCTGTTCCCTCTGCAGCGTCCACCAACTCAAGAGCAGCCGTGTCCCTGTCACCGTCCGGAGGCTCCTTCTACATACTCCTCCTGCCCTGTATTTTATCTACCCTGTCGTATACCCATCGAGGAAACTAAAAAATTGTGATTGGTCCCTGGACACGTCCTGTGAAGATGTAAAGTCAATCACTTGTGTTGTACGTAACCCCCTATACTCGTCCTGCCAGTCTGTATACCCCCGAGTACGGAAGCTATACCCCTCAACCACTGGCTATTAAGCCCCAAATTGCCTGTTCTCCCCTTACACCCCTAACTGCTGCCTGCCCTGACTGTATATACCTCCAGCTGCTGCCTATATATACCTCTAGCTGCTGCCTGCCCTGACTGTATATATCTCTAGCTGCTGTCTGTATATACCTCTGGCTGCTGCCTATATATACCCCTAGCTGCTGCCTGCCCTGACTGTATATACCTCCAGCTTCTGCCTGCCCTGACTGTATATACCCCTAGCTGCTGCCTGCCCTGACTGTATATACCTCCAACTGCTGCCTTCCCTGACTGTATATACCTCTAGCTGCTGCCTGCCCTGACTGTATATACCCCTAGCTGCTGCCTCCCCTGACTGTATATACCTCCGGCTGCTGCCTGCCCTGACTGTATATACCTCCAGCTGCTGCCTGCCCTGACTGTATATACCTCCGGCTGCTGCCTCCCCTGACTGTATATACCTCCAGCTTCTGCCTGCCCTGACTGTATATACCCCTAGCTGCTGCCTGCCCTGACTGTATATACCTCTAGCTACTACCTGCCCTGACTGTATATAGCCCTAGCTGCTGCCTGCCCTGACTGTATATACCTCCAGCTGCTGCCTGCCCTGACTATATATACCTCTAGCTGCTGCCTGCCCTGACTGTATATACCTCCAGCTGCTGCCTGCCCTGACTGTATATACCCCTAGCTGCTGCCTGCCCTGACTGTATATACCCCTAGCTGCTGCCTGCCCTGACTGTATATATGTCCAGCTGCTGCCTGCCCTGACTGTATATACGTCCGGCTGCTGCCTGCCCTGACTGTATATACCTCCAGCTGCTGCCTGCCCTGACTGTATATACCTCCGGCTGCTGCCTGCCCTGACTGTATATACCTCCGGCTGCTGCCTGCCCTGACTGTATATACCTCCGGCTGCTGCCTGCCCTGACTGTATATACCTCCGGCTGCTGCCTGCCCTGACTGTATATACCTCCGGCTGCTGCCTGCCCTGACTGTATATACGTCCAGCTGCTGCCTGCCCTGACTGTATATACGTCCGGCTGCTGCCTGCCCTGACTGTATATACCTCTGGCTGCTGCCTGCCCTGACTGTATATACCTCTAGCTGCTGCCTGCCCTGACTGTATATCTCTAGGTGCTCCCTGCCCTGACTGTATATACCTCTTGCTGCTGCCTGCCCTGACTGTATATCTCTAGGTGCTCCCTGCCCTGACTAGGGCCCTACCCTTACACCCCCAACCTGTGCCCCAATAGTTCTCTGTTTATACGCCCAGCCCTGTCCCTCCTCAGTCCTTATCTCCCCACAACCCCGGTGCTTACACCCCGGTGTCAGGGCTGTACGTGGCCCCAGATGAAAGCTCCCGGTGCACGGACGCCTCTCAGCCGGGATGTTGTTGTTATTATGATGCTGCGCGGATGTGACGTCACTGTGCGCATCTACTTCCGGTCCTTGTGACAGGTGGCTGTGAAAAGAGGCGAACGCTGAGGAAGAAAGAGTCCGGGAGACTGAACCGGTGACTGGGTGACTCTGGGAGACGCAGCCGCTTCTGAAACCCCTAGACATTCTCTGACATCATTTCCTATTATTATTTCAAAGGCTGGGTGCCCTTAGTCAAAATGGCGGCTATGAGATGATTCTTTGGTCACATGATAAGTCAAGTTCATGATTAGGCAGCGGAATTCTGGGGAAGGTTCGGATAGACGGCGGACATCTTTGTTATGGGCACATTGTAATGAGACTTGGAATCCAAAACACACGTGACTTGGCCTGCAAAGAAAGCAGGGGGCGGTGCTGTGCAGATCAGCCAATCAGCTCTTTGTTTCTAAGGCAGTTAAAGAAAGAAAAAAAATGAAAGCAGTAGTCTGATTGGTTACTTACTAGCAACTCTTTCTCTCTTTTAACCCCTGCAGCGATTTTCCGTTTTTTTCTTCATTTTCACTTCCGGAGTCATAATTTTTTTTTATTTTTTCCATTCACATAGCCGCACCAGGGCTTCATCTGTGTGGGACAAGTTGCATATTGCGTATGATGTAGTGGGCAGGTGGAAAATAGTTCCATATGGAGTGGAATGAGGAAAAAACGCAATTCTGCTACAGTTTTAAAGGTTTCGTTTTTACGGCGTTCCCTATGCGGTCAGTACGATTACAGCGATACCACGTTTATATAGATTTTCTTGTGTTTTAATACTTAAAAAAATAAAAACTTTGGAGAATTATTTTTTTTCCGTTGCATCGCCATATTCTCCCCCCCCCATGACTTTTTTATAGTTCTGTCTTCAGAGCTGTGTGATGGGTCCGTTTTTTTGTGGGACGATCTGTAGTTTTTATTTTATACCATTTTAGAACGAATGTGACTTTTTATTCAAATTTTTTGGAAAGTGAAGCGAATCGGCCATTTAGATATTTTTTTTTTCGTTACGGCGTTCACCGTACTGTATAAATACATTTATATTTTAATACTATGGGTATTTTGGGTCACGTCGGTGCTAATAATGTTTATTTTTTATTTTTTTATTGTTTATTTTTAATATGGGGAATGAGGGGTGATTTAAAATATATTTTTTTTTATATGTTTAAAAACTTTTTTATTTTTGTACAGTTTTATTAAAGCAGTTATCCAACACCTATAACGCCCGGGCCCCTCACACAGGTTATACTTACCTTGCTCCCCAGCACCCTCGTAGCTCCTTATCCCTGCACGGCCACCGCTGCATCTTCCTGTTGCGCGGATCAAAACATCCGGCGACGGGGGGAGCAGCTAAAAACGGGCCGTTACGGGGACAAGCCTGCTTAGCATCGCGGGGGACGCTAGCGGGGCTCGTCCCCGTTGCGGCCTGTTATTGGCTGCCCCCGCCAGTCGCCGGATGCTTTGATCCGTGCAACAGGCGGATGCAGCGGTGGCAGTGCAGGGATCAGGAGTAGAGATGAGCGAACTTTAAAAAAAAGTTCGGCGTTCAGCGTTCGGGTTGTGGTAACTGCTGAGCCACGCCCCCTGCACTGATCACATGACAGTGACGTCACCCCAGGTCCTTCGGCTGTTCAACAGTTCGGGTTGGTGGAAGCCGCCCCTTATGGATTCCATATGCCGCAATAGTCCGCGGTAGTGGAATCCATAAAGAGATGCGCGAGTTACCACAACCCGAACGCCGAACTTTTTTTTAAAGTTCGCTCATCTCTAATCAGGAGCCACGAGGGTGCTGGGGAGCGGGGTAAGTATGACCTGTATGAGGGGCCTGGGCATTTTGGGTGGCACTATAGGTGTTGGATAACCCCTTTAAGTCCCACTAGAGGACTTGAACGTGTGATCGGCAGGGCTCCATAAAAACATTGCGGCGGTTCGAGGCTGCCATAGCAACCGAACTGCTGCCTCGAACTTAGCGCCGGGAAGCCCTGAGAGCTTAGCGCTCCTGATGAAAGACCTCTCAGATGCTGTGGTCACAATTGACCGTGGCATCTGAGGGGTTAAACGTCCGTGATCGGCGTTATCGCCAATCACAGACATTGTTTCTGGGTAAAACAGCAGAACCCCGGTGGCTATGGCGCCCACTTAGTTTCTGAGCGGGTGCCATATTTAAAGACCAAACATGGCAGATGTCGGTAAGGGGTTAAAGGGGTATTCCCAATTGGGTATTTATGGGATCACATAACATAAACGTCCGATAGGTGCGGGCAGAAGGCTTTTTAGTTTTTTTTACAAACCGGGGCCACCGTGCAGTCAAATAATGCATGGCTGTGTGAGCCGTGGGGGGGGGGGGGGGGGGGGTGTTACATTAACTCATTAGAGCCCAGACACTTATTCAGAGTTCTGCTATTGATATATACTAGGGTTAGGTCATCAGTATAAAACACACGAAAAACCCCTTTAACTTTAGATTTTTTTCGCCAAAACGACTTTACACACAATTCTATATTGTGCCAGTCCTCTATTATTCCTGCAAGTTTTGAATAAATTGCCAGCAGTATGCAATGAAGGTCCAGCTGGGCGTTACCTGCTGGGGGGTGCAACATTTCCGTTTTTCACTGATGTGTCCTGTCCGCATTTTCCATTGATTCAAACGTGTCTGTTTGTGCGTCAGTATGTTTTTAATGCTCATGGGTCGTTAAAAAAATCGTGGAGACATGCACTACTTTGGTCCGTGATGCGAACCAAACACGCCCATTGAAGTCTATGAGTACGTGAAAATCACGGACACGACACCGATGGCATCCGTAGTGCGTCCGTTTTTCATGGAGGACAGATAGGAAATTCTCTTGGAGTTAATTTTCAGCTGAGCAACGTCCGTGGTTTATGAAAGACACACGGAGGGTAAAAATGGACACACGGACCAACCACGGATTCTTTACGGACATCTTTACGGATTAAATAAGGACTCTTTTTTAACGTACGTAATACTGAAACGGAAATGTGGTCTGACAGTGGCAGTGACTGGATGGTGTCAGATTGTGCAGGCACACAACCCGAACTGGACCTTTATTACAGACTGCTAACAATTAATTCATACACTTCTAGAAGGAATAATAGAGGAATGGCACAACATTGAGCCATAAGAACAGATGCTCCAGGATTGCTGTCAGGAGAGGAGACAGGATTGGTTCCTGTGATATTTCATTTTCACCAGTAGAGGGCGACCTACACTTTTATATACTGGTGCGTTATTAGCAGGAATACAAAGGTTCACGGTGGCTGTACTTTTTTGTTTTAAAAAATGGCAAGTTGGAGACGTGTTCGACATTATGGGAGTCACAGGGGGTGCAGTGTGTTTCGTTATCTCCTGTAGGGTGCACCCGTCTTCAGCAGGTTAATGTACGATCTTCAGATCCTGCAAATGCAAGATCTGTATCAGGGCTTCAAGTACTGGTCTGTGCGCAGAAGCGGATCAGGGCATTAATCCATTTGCCCCCAGAAACCGTCCCTTAGTAGACATTCCCGGTCAGAACTGAAGCTGAAATGGCACTTATAATGCCAGCCCTGCATTGTCAGTGTGGTTAGATGGGGTGAATTGTGGTCACATGACTATACGTACAGACGTCCTGCACCCCAAAACACTGGAGGCAAGAAGTGAGCTGTAGAGGAGGTAAGAGAAGAACCTGGAGATCCACTGACCCTTCGCTTCCACCTCCGTCATCATCTGCACGCCTGACAGTCTGCAAAGGGTGGGAATGGGGTGAGTGTTGTTACCAGTGGACAAGGATGGTTGGGGGGGGGGGGGGGATACTGTCGGCAGGAGGGGTAAAATTGTAATGGTGCTGCCAATGCAGGAGATGTGAGTAACTGCCATTAGGAGAAGGGGTGCTTATGGAGATAATGGTGCTGTCAGTTGGGAAACAGTGGGAAGGGGGACAATGCTGCTGCCAATGGGGGAAGGTTGTCAGTACTGCTGCCAGTGAGGCATGAAGGAGGACAATGTTGCTTCCAGTGGGAGAGGGGAAGGAGGACAATACTGTTACCAGTGGGGTAAAGTGTGGGAAGGAGGACAGTGCTGCTGCAAGTGGGGGAGGGGTGGGAAGGAGGACAGTGCTGTTGCCAATAGAAGAGGATTGGGAAGGAGGACAATGCTGCTTTTAGTGGAAGGAGGATGAGAAGAAGCTGCTAAAAACGGGCCGTTACGGGGACAAGCCTGCTTAGCATCGCGGGGGACGCTAGCGGGGCTCGTCCCCGTTGCGGCCTGTTATTGGCTGCCCCCGCCAGTCGCCGGATGCTTTGATCCGCGCAACAGGCGGATGCAGCGGTGGCAGTGCAGGGATCAGGAGTAGAAATGAGCGAACTTTAAAAAAAAGTTCGGCGTTCAGCGTTCGGGTTGTGGTAACTGCTGAGCCACGCCCCCTGCACTGATCACATGACAGTGACGTCACCCCAGGTCCTTCGGCTGTTCAACAGTTCGGGTTGGTGGAAGCCGCCCCTTATGGATTCCATATGCCGGGATAGTCCGCGGTAGTGGAATCCATAAAGAGATGCGCGAGTTACCACAACCTGAACGCCGAACTTTTTTTTAAAGTTCGCTCATCTCTAATCAGGAGGATGGTTGGGGGGGGGGGATACTGTCGGCAGGAGGGGTAAAATTGTAATGGTGCTGCCAATGCAGGAGATGTGAGTAACTGCCATTAGGAGAAGGGGTGCTTATGGAGATAATGGTGCTGTCAGTTGGGAAACAGTGGGAAGGGGGACAATGCTGCTGCCAATGGGGGAAGGTTGGCAGTACTGCTGCCAGTGAGGCATGAAGGAGGACAATGTTGCTTCCAGTGGGAGAGGGGAAGGAGGACAATACTGTTACCAGTGGGGTAAAGTGTGGGAAGGAGGACAGTGCTGCTGCAAGTGGGGGAGGGGTGGGAAGGAGGACAGTGCTGTTGCCAATAGAAGAGGATTGGGAAGGAGGACAATGCTGCTTTTAGTGGAAGGAGGATGAGAAGAATAATTATTTTGCTGCCAATAGATAGTTCCGACTATGAGAGAGGGTGGTTAGGCGATAATGCTGTCAGTGAGAGACGTGTGGAAAAGGGATGATACTGCTACCAGTTGGGAAGGAGGATAATGCTGCTGCCAGTGAGGGAGGGAATGGCAAAGGGTACAATGCTACTTCTAGTGGGGGAGGGGTGGGAAGGGGCACAATGCTGTTGACAGTGGGGGAGGGGCGGGAATAGGCACAATGCTGCTGCCAGTGGGGGAGGGGTGGAAAGGGGCACAATGCTGCTGCCAGTGGGGGAGGGGTGGAAAGGGGCACAATGCTGCTGCCAGTGGGGGAGGGGTGGAAAGGGGCACAATGCTGCTGCCAGTGGGGGATGGGTGGAAAGGGGCACAATGCTGCTGCCAGTGGGGGAGGGGTGTAAAGTGGCACAATGCTGCTGTCAATGGGGAAAGGATGAGAAACGGCACAGTGTTACTGCCATTGGTAGATGGAGAATGAGAAAAATGCTGCTTCCAGTGAGGAAGGGGTAGGAAGGAAGATGGTGATGGTATTTTACATGACCGGCTACTCACCTGTATGTGATCTTGATTTTTTTTAACCTAACACTTTATAAGTTGCAGAGCTCGCGTTGCCCTGTCAGGAAGGAGTACTCCATATTCACGGGCTTCGTAGCAATAGGGAAAAAGCTGTCCATCCGAACTTGAAGGGAAAACAGAGCCAAGGACTGCTTCCTCACAGCGGGATTGAAGCGCAGCGCCTAATATAGCGTAAATGTCACAAAACTGCACTACAGATAGACAAGAGACAGCCCTGAGATCAGTGTGTCACCACATTATACGGCAGGCAGGTAAGTGGTATTTAGAATGGGCCCGGATAACCAGTGCCTGCCAACCCCTGACCCTGTGTGACCACACTGGTGTCTTCTCATGTGGCAGTGCCGCCTCGGGGCTCCTTTGATCTCCAGGGTCCAGATATGACCGCTACCTCCGCACCCCTCATAGTTACACTTCATTAATTAAAAGCAGGAAAGTCACAGAGCGATTCCGCCTACGTAATAAGATGCAAGAAAAACAATAAAAAACCCGCGCAACATATAACGTGTCAACTTTCAGGATTTCAAGTCGTAAATAAGAATGTAATGAAATTGGACAGAGTTCAGTGACCGGAAAGAAAATTAATAAAGAGAGTGGACGACTTCAATCATAAAGAAAGCCCGGCTAAATTGGTTTGGTTATTTGTGGCGCAGATCCTGTATACAGGTAAGTGCACAATCACCGTATACAGACACACTCAAGGTCGACGTGAGCAGAGGACAAATGTTACACACGACATCAAATGCTGAAGTGTTCAGGCAAATGAGGGAACGCTACACCCGCCTCACCCTGTATTATATGCAATGATCTCTTATTGTTTTCTCATCTGTATGAGCAGTATTATAGTAGTTATATTCTTGTACATAAGAGCAGTATTATAGTAGTTATATTCTTATACATAGTAGCAGTATTATAGTAGTTATATTCTTGTACATAGGAGCAGTATTATAGTAGTTATATTCTTGTACATAGGAGCAGTATTATAGTAGTTATATTCCTGTACATAGGAGCAGTATTATAGTAGTTATATTCTTGTACATAGGAGCAGTATTATAGTAGTTATATTCTTGTACATAGGAGCAGTATTATAGTAGTTATATTCTTGTACATAGGAGCAGTATTATAGTAGTTATATTCTTGTACATAGGAGCAGTATTATAGTAGTTATATTCTTGTACATAGGAGCAGTATTATAGTAGTTATATTCTTGTACATAGGAGCAGTATTATAGTAGTTATATTCTTGTACATAGGAGCAGTATTATAGTAGTTATATTCTTGTACATAGGAGCAGTATTATAGTAGTTATATTCTTGTACATAGGAGCAGTATTATAGTAGTTATATTCTTGTACATAGGAGCAGTATTATAGTAGTTATATTCTTGTACATAGGAGCAGTATTATAGTAGTTATATTCTTGTACATAGGAGCAGTATTATAGTAGTTATATTCTTGTACATAGGAGCAGTATTATAGTAGTTATATTCCTTGTACATAGGAGCAGTATTATAGTAGTTATATTCTTGTACATAGGAGCAGTATTATAGTAGTTATATTCTTGTACATAGGAGGCAGTATTATAGTAGTTATATTCTTGTACATAGGAGCAGTATTATAGTAGTTATATTCTTATACATAGGAGCAGTATTATAGTAGTTATATTCTTGTACATAGTAGCAGTATTATAGTAGTTATATTCTTGTACATAGGAGGCAGTATTATAGTAGTTATATTCTTGTACATAGGAGCAGTATTATAGTAGTTATATTCTTGTACATAGGAGCAGTATTATAGTAGTTATATTCTTGTACATAGGATGCAGTATTATAGTAGTTATATTCTTGTACATAGGAGGCAGTATTATAGTAGTTATATTCTTGTACATCGGAGGCAGTATTATAGTAGTTATATTCATGTATATAGGAGCAGTATTATAGTAGTTATATTCATGTATATAGGAGCAGTATTATAGTAGTTATATTCTTGTACATAGGAGCAGTATTATAGTAGTTATATTCATGTACATAGGAGCAGTATTAGAGTAGTTATATTCGTGTACATGAGTCGGCATTATTTTACCTGTATTCTTTTTCATAGCAGGCAGTATTACTTATTTACATTGTTGTTTGCAGTTTACTGACTCTTTACTATTGTGGAGTCATCCTTTGTGCTTGTGGACAGCAGAGCAGTGAATGACCTTGTGTAGACGACATCGTTTCACGTCCAAGAATTTGAAATACAATCTTTTGATGGACGACCTTAAACCCCTCAGCGCTTCTATCACAGATCCGCCCTGGTGTCCTGCATGTCGGTGCCATTGGTTTGATAAGTATCCCCATGTTTTATGTTTGGCAGAAATTCCATTTTTTTCATGTAGGTAATTTTTTATTGCTTGCCAGCTGTAGCCAGATTGGAAGGCAGAGATTTGTTGCTGTATCTTGTCTGCGGTAATAAAATATTCATCACTATTTCAAGAAGTTGCTGATTCTGTGGCGGCTTCTGGTGCCAGAAATATTTGGAGAGAATTTTGTCAGACACTCTGCAATTCTCCTGTGGAGAGATGGACAATTGCATAGAGAAATGGAGTAAAGGGGACTGTGGTTGCAGAGGTCCACAACCTTCTTCAGGTAGCGTCCTGCTCCTCTGGTGGAGGAATTTTTATGGGTGTTTCCTGTTATAAAACTAAAGGGGTTCATGGCCGTCTTCCCTTCCAGTATTCAGCACTGGAGGGGGTGGTGTAAAATGCAAAAATTCACAATTTTTTTGCAACTAAAGGCCAAAAAGTTATAAAAGCCCATGACGTATCATTCATGTAGATGTGATCACTTGGGCTGTGATTGTCTGCAGCAGACATGGGACTAAGGGTGGGTTCACACTAGCGTTAGGGATTCCGTTATTGCTTTCCGTTATAACAGAAAATAACGGAATGCCCAGACAGAATGCAAAACGGAAGCCTTTAAAAGGCATTCCGTTTGCTTTCTGTCATAATACAAGTCTATTGGAAAGCATAACGGATCCGTCTGGGTCCCGTTATGCAAGGCGGAAAACAAAGTCCTGTCCACAAACGTTTACAAACAATATCTCTTCGCAACCACCCGTGGAAAACGCATCGCATCCGCACTTGCTTGCGGATGCAATGCGATTTTCCCGCAGCCCCATTCACTTCTATGGGGCCAGCGTTGCGTGAAAATCGCAGAATATAGAGCATGTTGCGATTTTCACGCAACGCAAAAGTGAAGCGTAAAAACCACCGCTCATGTACACAGACCCATTGAAATGAATGGGTCCGGATTCCATGCGCATCACACATTGCTCCCGTGTGGAATTCTCGCTCATGTGAAAGGGGCCTTAGGTTTTAATAGGATTAAATTAACACTGCTGCTTTTTTTTCCAAAAACAGCGCCACCCCTCTCCATGGGTTGTGCCTGGTATTGCAGCTCATCTATGGGGATATTCTCTATACCACATATAACCTGTGCACAGCCCATATAAATCTACACATAATGATGCAAACACTTTGCTTTACCTAGGCTTCTTTCACATCTGGGTTTTTAATTCAGGTTTTGAGATCCGGCAGAGGTTTGGCTCCTGAGGTATACGGGGCCCACCACTGGTGTATGGCATAGGACTAGAATCTCAAATCCTGAATTAAAAGGATCTATTCCATTTAATACGTTACGATGGCTCAGTTTCGGCCAGATTCGGATGTTTTAATCAGGGATGCCCAACCTGCGGCCCTCCAGCTGTTGCAAAACTACAACTTCCAGCATGCTTGGACAGCCTATGGGAGTTGTAGTTTTACAACAGCTGGAGGGCCGCAGGTCGGGCATCACTTGTTTAACTCAAAACTGAACAAACCTGATCTGGTGTTAAAATCAATGTAACAGCTCGTGCACACTAACGTATTTTCTTTCCGTGTCCGTTCCGTTTTTTTTGCGGACCGTATGCGAAACCATTCATTTCAAAAGGTCCACAAAAAAAACAGTGAATTCCGTTTCCGTATGTCCGTTCCGCAAAAAAACAGAACATGTCCTATTATTGTCCGCATTACGAACAAGGATAAGACTGTTCTATTTGGGGCCGGCTGTTCTGTTGAGGAAAATACGGAATGCACACGTACGTTATCCGTATTCTTTGCGGATCCATTTTTTGCTGACCGCAAATTACATACGGTCGTGTGCATGAGCCCTAAGTCAATGGTGTCTAATGCGTTTTTTTTGTTACAGAAAAAACGGATCCAGCGCCCATCGAAGTCATATCGGTAGCTTCGGCAGTGAAGTCCCCCATAGCTTGCAATGAACGTGGGCTTCGGGGACACTTACCATTAAAATGATGGGGAATAATCTGAGATTGTTCCTGAAGACAGTAGAGGATCCATTATCAGATAATAAGAAACATCATCAACACTTAAAAATACTTTTTATTTTATAGTTTTAACATTAAAATTGTACAATCAGAACAAAGTCTTTGCCCCCAAAACCCAGTCATTACATGGACGCCCCCCTCCAAGGATGAGCGACATTTACCAAGTCAGGTCCAGAATATTAGTCCAGCCCTCTCCTCCTCCTCCTCCTCACTTGTAATGGAGAATTAAAGGGGTCGTTCAGCATTAGAAAAACATGACTGATTTCTCCGAACACAGCGCTACCCCTGTCCATGGGTTATGTCCGGTAATGGAACTCCGCCAGGGCTGAGCTGCAATACCACGCACCACCTGTGGTCAAGTGCGGCGTTCTTTTTTTAAATAAAACAGTAATGTTTTATTTTCTGCTGAACACCTACTGTAGGACCCCCAGATACAAGGAACCACAAAAAACAGAGTCTTGCTAATGTATTTTACTGTGAGTTCTTCCATTTTGACAATTACCCCTGTGAAATACAGTTGTTTCTGAGCCAAAAGTAAGATCCTGCATGAGGGGGGTGTACCACAGAACTGTGGGGCCCATGGTGGGAACAGGGAGACAGCTCAAACTTGTCAACATAGGCCCCGGAGGTCTTACCGAAGGAGGGAGGGGTAAACCGCACCGAGAAGGGGGAGGGGAGCACAGTCTATCTGGTGCTGGGATAAGCGTGTAAACCAGGAGTGGGGCCGCTATTCTTTGTTTCTTTGGATGTTCCTTTCCTTTAGGCTCTAGAGCTCCAACAAATGACATGAAAAATAAAAATATACAGTATTTTAATAGATGATTTTTTATTTTTTTTAGAAATAGGGTTTATGATATATATTTTAGTGATTGCAGTGATATTTAGTGAGATTTTGAGGGTTTACCGCTAACGTGAAGTTATAGAGTCAGGAATAGCCACCTGCCCCTCACTTGTCTAACAACCTGTTTAGTTTTTAGGGTCTGGTTCAGATCTCTTTCTCCAGGCTCTTGCTGGATACTCCTTACATTTTCTTAAAGAAATCTGGATATCCTTCTTTCTGTAGGTCCTGATCGCACTAGGCATTTGCAGCTCAATTCATTTTCGATACTTTACTGACGTCATCAATGCCTTACGCAGCATTGGTACTTGCTTAATTTTGGTCTCCAGCTTCGTTCTCTGCTGTATATTCAGTTCATAGCCCCTCTATCAGTTGATATGGTATTAATGCTCCACCATTGGTCCTATCTACAGTCCTCTCTCTGTACCGAGCATTTCCGTCACTGTAAGCCATGACTCCTTTTTTGTGTTACCTTCTTATCAACCTCTTCGTTTTATAGTATGATCGAGATATCAAAGGCTTTATGTCCAGTGTCCACCATCTTTACCCATCTACCTCCCATATGTGCTAATTCTACGCTCTCCTAATGGTTACATCTCCATTATGAATCTACTATTGAACTCTTAGTCTTTGATCTAGAACTCATAGTCATAGAACTGTCTCTAAAGTCCTCCACCAGTCCCTCTTCATTATCTTCATCTCCTGTATTGGACTAGTCTACGGAACTGGTCCGAGTTATTTACCACTGGTTGTATATCCAATATGTACCCAATTCACTCTTCAATTTATTCCCCATATTCCCCATCTCTTCTATAGTCAGGATAGGATCCCTCAAGTAATTGGTTTTCCCTCTCATTAGTAGTCTATGGTCATAACTCATGTGTAAGCCTTCCGTACAGTGTATATAAGCCTATTGCTGCCTTTATGGTCTTTACTGTATGGTCCATGTAACCAGGACCCTTTCTTCATTGTAAATTCTCTATTAGTTCTGAGCTCGTTTATATCTCAAGGCTCCTTAATAGGTTGGCCATTGACCTACAGGGTACCTGTAGAGACGGTTTTCTTCCTTTCGGAGGAGAGCTAATTTGTATACTTTGCTTGTAAGACTCTCTACACCAGCCTGATCTCCCTAAGGATCACCCATACCTTCCAAGTTGTGATTGTCTTATTTCAATGTATCTGAGCCGAAGACCTCTCCTTTTTAAAGTTCGCCTCTTCATCTTCTGAATTTCCCTTCTGAACCTTATTAGTTGTGTTCCTCAACATGGACCCCGAAAACATGTACGAGCATCTTGAAGCTGTCTCATGAATTTATGAGCCTTATGAGGGCCCTCAAACATCTAAGCACTCTATACCTTCAGTTTTTATTATTTTCCAACCTAAATATCTTCTGTAACCCTCATTCTATCTGATTGTCTTCATCATTGTGTCCTTACCCCAACCCTCTACCAGCCATCGGTATCTCCACCAAACTTTCCAAATTAGTCTGTACATCCATACATCTGAAGACCCATAAAACACAGGCTTATTGTAGTCTTCCCATTGCATATTTATCGACTAATTATCCCAATTTGACAAACTTTTCATTATTTTGTTTAAATAGTTCTTGGAGATATTAGCAGGGATGAGATGGCTGTAAAAGAAGTATGTAGACGGTCAGGTGGTCACCACCAATAACATGTCTTGCCTGGCAAACCTCGGAAAGCACTCAAGACTTGAGGAACCATGCTGTTCGCTTAGAACCAAGCTCAAGTCTTGACCTACTTAATGAAGGTATAAAGATGGGAGGTGGTGGGTCCTCCATCTTCTGTACACTTCAAGAATATATATTGAGGAACCAGTGTGCTTTGTGTGTAGACAATCTATATGTTACATCTGTTTAGTCTTTGTGCCTGGGTCTCCGCACTATATAAAATGAGTATAAATATTAATAAACACCAGATGATTTGGTGACTGTGCTGCTCGGAGAAGACTATCTACAAACCATCAGTCGTGACCCGTAAATTTATTTCTTTGTCCTCACCATACATTCTTTACTTTGTGTGGTGTCATCTAAACCTGCATCACTCTAAATGTGGACTCCTTGATGTTCTCATCTAATCCTCTGTCAGACATGTAGAAGATGGATGAAGAGCAGGAACTCAGGTAAAGAAGACTGGATCTGAAGCCAGTGCTATAGATTTAATGATGACCCAGGAACGAACTCCTCGTGATGTCCTGGATATTTGCAGGTGTAATATCTCACCCACTTCAGAGGCTCTTAAGATCTTCTTGCATTATTTAAGTACTTGAAAATTCCGGTTAGGGTTACTTCTCGATTCCTTCGCGATCGTTGAGAGGCAGGGTAGGAATCATACATGATGTCTTTGCCTCTGTCGAAAAAAGAATGGTTGGCTTTGGTGGGTATAACCCCACCATTATGTGTCTAGCAGGCAAAGTCCTCAAACACACCATGGTGTGTGTAGTGTCGATGATGATTGGGGAGCATCGTGGTGGCATAGGCTCCTTCTGGATGCCGTCCATGAACCTCGGTCGAGCTCTAGATAAAACAAGTATGTCAATTTAGGAGTTTATCTGGTCCATTGTCCAAAATAATCCATAAAGAATGAAACCTCCCTGTTACGGTGTGATTTTCTTGATATGCTACTTTTCTACACAATTTAGACCCTGACACACGTAAAGGCATTTACCACTATTTCACATTTAGCCTTTTTGACTACTAATTGCCTTATTTTACCACGTGCTGATTTATAATTCCCTTTCTTGACCATTAAATTATTCCCTTTTAAAATGATCAATTGAGTCGCCTCGTTACTGTTTGTATTATATCTCAGTCCTATTGTCTTTAAGGCTACATGAAAACGAACTTATTTTGTTTCCGTGTCTGTTCTGTGTTTCTTTGCGGATAGGATGCGGACCCATTCATTTCGATGGGTCTGCAAAAAAATGTTGACAGCACACCGTGTACTGTCCGCATCCGTATGTCTGTTCCGCAGCCCCGCAAAAAAAAATAGAACATGTCCTATTCTTGTCCGTTTTGCAGACAAGGATAGAAATTATTACAATGGATTCGCAAAAAAATAGATGCCATATGGACGTCATCCTTTTTTTTTTTGTTGGCGGACCGCAAAACACATATGTTTGTGTGCATGTAGCCTAACACTGTAGAAATGTGGTCAGAGTCCGGTAGTTGCGCGCTGGCTCCAGGCTCGAAATAATGTTACATTTAATTTAATGGTCAAGAAAGGGAATTATAAATCAGTTTAATAAAAGTTACGTTTTACAAGAGTAAATACGGGCACGTGTTAAAATAAGGCAATTAGCAGTCAAAAAGACTAAATGTAAAATAGTATCATCTTGATATGGGCTCTACTGGTGCAAATCCAACCAGTACCATCAGCCAGCCATAGATTAGATGATGAACAATTTTCCAGTTGTCAATGATTAATATGGCTTTTAAAATTACATTGGCAGATCATTGGGACAATTATAGAGGATGAGTGTCCATAGAAACGCTTGTTCCCAATAAATGGCCCATGTGGCAGCAATCATCCGTTCATCGGTTTTATTATATCTTTCGGTTGGCATCCAAATTATCATTTGTGAGCAGCAAATCCTCCCGAATAAACAAGAATCTCCTGCCCAGAAGCAATGGTTTTCTAGGGGACAAGCTTCATCTTCCCTACGAACAGGCAATTATCGGGCACGTTTGGTTAGATCCTGATAATTGCCTGTAATATCGGTCTATGTAAAAGGACCATTAGGGTATGACTGTCTAAATGCAGAATCTACTGGTGTATTCCAAACCAACACCATCACAACTTACCAGTTAATGATAAATATTACATCTAAAATATGGAAAAAAGTTGCTTCCAACCAGGTGTGGGGTGTGTAGAGGTAGCAGTTGTGCTTGGGCTCTGCCTGGGGGGTCCCAAAGACTACCTGACCACATAAAACTGGTTAAATGCACCATTGTTGCTTGACAATGAAACTCACATGATCCATAAATGTAATTGTCTCTGCTCGCAACTTTTTAAATTTACGATTGTGCTGTGGCATGGTCAGTCAAGAACATCTATCACTGATCTTCTACATACTGGCCAATTATTGTTATGATCATTCGGAAATTGGCTCAACCCATCAACCAAATGATTGACCAGCTAACCAACCACCCAACCTTGACACCAGCATAACAACCAATCAGATTATCTGCAAAGACTGAATACCCTCATACACATTAAAGCCAGTAGAAGCTGTCAAGGTGCCTGACCGTCCTGACTGAGCAGTGTGCATGTGGGAATGAATAGCAGTCATCTGTCTGAGTGTTCGGCTAGGTTCACGCCATAGTTTGAACATCCAGCTGTACTTACCAGCAGAGAACAGCCTGCTGGAGTTTTCTGGATCCGGCACATCCGTAAAGTGCCGCCTGCCGGCCGGACCCCATTTGCTGTAATGGGAACCGACAGAGATCCAGCCACTCCCCGGCAAATATGCCAGGATTCAGCTGGACAAAAACCGTGGCATGCAGCAACTTTTGTTTTCCGGGCAAAAGTTGCTGCATGCCACGGTTTTTATCCAGCTAAATCTTGGCATATTTGCCGGGGGGTGGCTGGATCTCAACCTGTTCCCATTATAGTCAATAGGGTCCAGCGGGCAGGAGGTACTTTAAGGCTATGCTGGATCCAGAAAGTTGTCTCTAAGGGTCCATTCACACATCTGTAGAATGGGTCCGGATCCGTTCCGTAACGTTGCGGAATGGATCCGGACCCAATAATTTTCAATGGGGCCGGAAGAGATGCGGACAGCACACAGTTTTTGGTGCGCGGCTCTGTACTTCCGGTCTGCGGCTCCCGAAAAAAATAGAACATGTCCTATTCTTACAAACGCAAAAACAAAGTGCTGGTTGCAGAGTACCATTGCATTTTTGTTTTTGCTTTTGTATGTGTATTTCGCCATAGCAATGTGCACCTGCCTATAGGGTTGTGCTGACTGAACCCCCCACCTTTTTTTCTTTGTAGTATATATTGGAGGCGTGGCGATCTCCATGCAGTTGAGCACACCTGACTAGTTAGTCTGCCCTGGAGGCTGGTTTTAAAGTCAGTATAAAACTGAGTCTGCTTTTATAGTACCTACAAGTAGCCATTTGGCTCCAGGAGAAGTATATAGTGGGCTCAGCATGCATGTTGGTACTTGCATCCCTGGATCTCATTGAAGCTGTTATGGCACCAGACGGGGTTACAAGCAGAGTGTACCTGGCATGCATGCTGCACCTGCGCTCCCTGGATTTTATGTGGCTGTCATGGCCCATAACAGTTAAGAACTAGTGTTACGGACCACTCATGGAGGCGACCTTGACGTGGTGAGTGGCTTATTACGCTTTGGCCAAAATGTACACTAATGCCTCATTCAAAATCCAGCATGGAGGCAGGGCAGAGTGCTGGTTCCAGAGTGCCATTGCATTTTTGTTTTTGCGTTTGTATGTGTATTTCGCCCTAGCAATGTGCACCTGCATATAGGGTTGTGCTAAATGAACCCCCCACCTTTTTTTCCATGTCCTATTTTTGTCCGCAATAGCGGACAAGAATAGTCATTTCTATAGGGGTGCGGATCCACAATACACTACGGACGTGTGAATGGACCCTAACACTGGTGTGAAACCTGACAGCCATTGCAAGTGTATGAGCATCTTAAAAAGAGTTTTCAGGACTTAGATATTGATGACCTATACTCAGGATACGGTAGATCATCGATATCAGATTGGTGGGAGTCCGACACCCTACACCCCACCAATCATCTGTTTTGTGCAGCCGCCGGCACAGGAAACTATTCAGTGTACGATGCCGGAAGCAGAAGGTTCTGTACACCACGTAGTGGCCATGCTGGGGTACTGCAGTCACCTCTAATTCTGCTGTACAGGGTAGGGATAGGGGTGTGGAGAGTCGGATCCCCACTGATCTTATATTGATGACCTGTCCTAACGATAGGACATCAATATCTAAGTCCTGGAAAACTCCTTTAAGCGGCCATATCCTGAACCTGAGGGGGCTGTATTGAGGACTGGCACAGACTGGGTGAGGCTTTAGCGTTGCCTATTTTCCAATGGTCGCATCATACTATATGTTACCCTTCTTCCTTCCATACACATCCTCCGTACCTGGCCATTTAGGTCATCCATGGCAAGCGTTGTAATGGTATCTTTCGGCTTTCTGGTGGGAGATGATTTTCTCCGAAACAATTTGTTGACTTTATCTCGTATTAGCTAAAGAGAAGAAGACACAAGGTCACAGTGAAGCCACGTGAGATATGATGGTGTACCACTGCCTAGTGTAACTCACCTCGTACAGGTAATCTAGGATCTCCAGGATGGTGAGGATGCTGGCTCCGATAAACAGACCCATCTGGCCTCCTATGTCTCCTGGAAGATAAGAGGACATGTCTATGTCAGAAGCAGTGGCCATTCAGATGTGGGGTAGATGTGGCCTACATCCCCGATGTCCAAGTATTAGGTTGCTTTCACACTTGCGGTGTGAGGATCCGGCAGGTAGTTCCGTCATCGGAACTACCCGCTGGATCAGTCATACCGCATGACAACTGAAAGCATTTGGAGACGGATCCGGATGTGGATCCATCTCACAAATGCATTGCAAGTGCGGATCCGTCTCTCCGTTTTCAGTTTTACCGGTCTGCGCATGCACAGACGGGAAGGACGGATCCGTCATTGCGGTATTTGTAATGCACTAGTCAATGGGAATTAAAGCCGGATTCAGCATTCCGTCATGTGTTCCGGAATTTAAGACGGAGATAATACTGCAGCATGCTGTGGTATTTTCCCCGTCTAAAAAACGCTTAAATAATGAACTGAAGACATCCTGATGCATCCTGAACTGATTTCTCTCCATTCAGAATGCATGGGGATGATACTGATCAGTTTTTTTCCGGCATAGAGCCCCGACGACGGAACTCTATGCCGGAAAAGAAAAACGCTGGTGATCAGGATTAGCAGAACAAGCTGACTCTCTATTATGGACCCGTCAAGTGGTCCATGGTGAAGATACCTTTACTTTAGGGTTCCCCCTGCTGTAATGTTTGAGGAGCTTGTAGCATGGACTGATGTAGCACTCACCGAGTAAACTGGCGAGGTCATATGCTTTCTTCTGTTCTATTGTCCCATAGTTGAGGGCCTCGAAGAAGATGTCTAGAACAAGGAAATTGTCCCTGTGGAGTAAAACATGGATGACTTAAAGAGAAAGGTTTGCGTCTATAACTTTTATTTCCATTTATTAGGGCACTTTCACACTTGCGTTGGTGCGGATCCGTCTGTTTATTTGCACAGACGGATCCGCACCTATAATGCAAACATTTGTATCCGTTCAGAACGGATCCGTTTGCATTAGTTAAAAGAAAAATGACAAAGTCCAAAACGGATCCGTTTAGAATTACATTGAAAGTCAACGGGGGACGGATCCGTTTTCAAATGCACCATATTGCGTCATTTAAAACGGATCCGGCCCCATTGACTTACATTGTAATTAAAAACGGATCTGTTAGGCTCCGCCTCTTCAGACGGGCACCAAAATGCTGCATGCTGCGCTTTGGTGTCCGCCTCAAAAACAGAATAGAAGCGGAACGGAGCCGAACTGATGCTTTCTGAATGGATCCTTATCCATATAGAATGCACTGGGGCTTAACTGATCCATTTTGGACCGTTTGTGAGAGCCCTGAAACGGATCTCACAAACCGAATCCAAGACGCTAGTGTGAAAGTACCCTTAGATTTCACTCTGTAGAAGAGAAACAATGTGTTTGTTCTTTTATTAAATGTTGCAGCTATTTATTCTTTGTTTATAGAAAACGTCACTGGGGGGCGGCCATATTGGAAGCACACCCTTCCTATCATATAGCAGGATGTGCTTGCTTTATGGCAAGTGCAACAAATGGGAATCAAGGAAGGTCGTAGATTTTAAAGGTCTCCGTTAGGTGCAGTCTCTCCCCCAAAGACCAGTGAGTAACGGGGAGCAGCATGCAGAGCCGTATGTCCGTGTATAGTGTTCCCATCCTGCCCTATCTGGGGCTCTTGCAGTATAGGGGCACAGCCACATTGTCAGGTTTCTGCATGCAGTTGTGGAAGCCAAAACCAAGAGTAAAATAAAGACAAAGAAGCGGTATCTCTCCTTCCAGAACTGCAGGTGGAAACCTGACCGTGTGGCCGCACCCTAACAGAGCTGCCGTTACTTGCCCACTCTCTAATGATAATGAGATAACTCTGCTCATCCTGGTCCAGTCTACACAGCAAAGCTGACCGGTGAGCTGCAGAAAGCATCAGCCTTGCACGTGTTTAGTCAGATACAAAGTAATGTGATTTTCTGATGATACATTCCCATCACCATAATAGTAAAACCAGGAACAGGGACTGAATAGTAAGGGGACAGTGGTAAAATCAGGAAGGATGGGGATCGGTAGGTGTAGCTTAGAGGATAGCAAGGCACTGCTGTGTTGAGGAGGCGCAAAAGTTGGTGTGGGGGGCAGGGCTGTGCGACCCATATCTTATCATTAACAAGCAAATGGTTTTGACTGTATAGAAGCGAAACTGCTCATATTGCATGAAAAAAGAATGATCATTTTGGAAGAAGTTTTTCCTTAAAGCATGCTATCCTTTAGCTCTGTGACTCCAGATTAGTTGCATTGTCTGGTGGAGCCTGAAATCCGCCTTTTCCCTCATCAGACGCTTGATCCACAGGTCACTGCTCTTTCTTTCCACCATGTTTTACACTGCAGCTCTGCTTATTTACATTGACTGCTGAGTGAATCATAATAAAATGTAGCATTGCATTGTGGGAGAAATCCACAGGTCACTGCTCTTTCTTTCCACCATGTTTTACACTGCAGCTCTGCTTGTTTACATTGACTGCTAAGTAAATCATAATAAAATGTAGCATTATGGGAGAAATCCACAGGTCATTGCTCTTTCTTTCCACCATGTTTTACACTGCAGCTCTGCTTGTTTACATTGACTGCTAAGTAAATCATAATAAAATGTAGCATTGTGGGAGAAATCCACAGATCATTGCTCTTTCCACCATGTTTTACACTGCAGCTCTGCTTGTTTACATTGACTGCTGAGTGAATCATAATAAAATGTAGCATTGTGGGAGAAATCTACAGGTCATTGCTCTTTCCACCATGTTTTACACTGCAGCTCTGCTTGTTTACATTGACTGCTGAGTAAATCATAATAAAATGTAGCATTGTGGGAGAAATCCACAGGTCCTTGCTCTTTCTGTCCACCATGTTTTACACTGCAGCTCTGCTTGTTTACATTGACTGCTGAGTAAATCATAATAAAATGTAGCATTGCATTGTGGGAGAAATCCACAGGTGATTGCTCTTTCTTTCCACCATGCTTTACACTGAAGCTCTGCTTGATCAGATTGGTTGCTTTGTATAGGCACAAGCTCATCAGGAAGTCGGCAGAGAGGATTTCCATTACAGGATGAAATATAAAATTAAAATAACGGACGTTTATCAGTAAAATTCCGTACATGGGCTGAAGAGAATGAGTCGGAGGGGGCAGTGTCACTTACCTGATGTAGGTTTCATTCTTGTTGTATTTTTTGGCCAGATATCGTGCAGAACCTTTATTGGGAATACGGACCATGGAGATCTCCTTGCCGTAGCGAGTCATGTTACAGGGAGTGGGGCAGGTGCATTTATCATTATTGTCTTCTACTACAGAGTCTGCGAGGGGACGAGGAGATCATGATATGAATTTTGGTAATAATAGACATTTTTTTGCAAATTTATCATTAATGTGGCAGTCTCATGAAGATAACCCGTTTCCTTACGCCCTATTAGGGATGCCATACAGTGGGTCCTATGAGTTAGGGACCGCAGAGCCATCATGTAAGAGCAGCTCCAGCTTTGCCAGACCCAACCATTCAGCATGTAATACTGCATTTCACCTGTAGTGGCCGCTGCAGGGGAAATGTATGGTTAGGAGAATCCTCCCAGGAGCTCGATCCATGCTGATCAGGCTCTCGCTGAGGCAGCAGATGGAGAAGCCGTTGTCTTCATGAGATAATCCCTTCAGTTGGCCAAGATTATTGAGTGTTTATAGGTTATATTATATAAGTTAGAAGCTGACATAGAGCTTTCTTAGGTTCAGACTATTCTTAGATAGTAAGCTCCTAGGACAAGCATATCACAGAATCAGACAGAGGATTGGAGGACTTCTTACCGAGGATGCTGTCAGCGCAGCTGATGTACTTGGAGGGGGAGCAGATTGTTTCATTTCCTGCGGAAAAAGTTGACAAGTTGAGATTGTAGCTGCCATTTTTCATTTCTGTATCTAAATCGATTAGCTGGAGCTACAATGGAGGTCACTCAGCTTTTCCAGGCTACTGAATGTCAAAGCTACTTAGCAATAAAGAAGTGGAGGGGAAGGGATAACAAGGGGGTTAACAAGCACAGGAGAGCTGGGTGACGAGCCCTAGGGGTTAGCTGCAGTGGAGCCCGTAGAAGTTGTCACCCAGCTTTCCCAGGGTGCTGAATGTCAGTAGCAGTACAGGAATGGAAGGAAAATTCTCCATTCTGATATCGAGGAGAATCCAGTTTTGCAGGTTACCATCCCCAGTATTTCAGTACAGGTGGGACTATGACACTGACACCAGTATTTGGCGGCAGCTACTGGTTACCTGGCATATGGACCATTCGGCAGGAGCAGCTCTTCACCACCGCCTCTTTCTCACACCGGAGTCTGCAGGCAGAGATGCTGTATGTGCTGTAACCTGGAAGGAAGTCCCCTGATGGTGCACTGGCTCTGCAGTTACCCCATGGCTGGGGCAAATATGTCAGCTGTGTGCAAAAATAAGACAATGTGAGATATTCATAAAGATGATTGAATCTACTGTGTATCAACTGTTGAATTAGTAAATACATCCTGAGCTACATCCTGCATTATACTCCAGAGCTGCATTCACTATTCTGCTGGTGCAGTCACTGTGTACATACATTACATTACTTATCCTGTACTGATCCTGAGTTACATCCTGTATTATACTCCAGAGCTGCACTCACTATTCTGCTGGTGCAGTCACTGTGTACATACATTACTTATCCTGTACTGATCCTGAGTTACATCCTGTATTATACTCCAGAGCTGCATTCACTATTCTGCTGGTGCAGTCACTATGTACATACATTGCATTACTTATCCTGAGTTACATCCTGTATTATACTCCAGAGCTGCACTCAGTATTGTGCTGGTGGAATCACTGTGTACATACAGGACATTACTTATCCTGTACTGATCCTGAGTTACATCCTGTATTATACTCCAGAGCTGCACTCACTATTCTGCTGGTGGAGTCACTGTGTACATACACTACTTATACTGTACTGATCCTGGGTTACATCCTGTATTATACTCCAGAGCTGCACTCACTATTCTGCTGGTGCAGTCACTATGTACATACATTACTTATCCTGTACTGATCCTGAGTTACATCCTGTATTATACTCCAGAGCTGCACTCACTATTCTGCTGGTGGAGTCACTGTGTACTTGTATGCAAATGAAATAAATTTAAGTTTGGTGAATTAATTGTTTTTCAGCCCTTGGCTTGTAATATAATACAATCTTCTGCATTTTTTTAAGTAAACCAGTTGTATGGATATCCTATCTGTGGACAGCAGGAGGAGCTGAGCTGATTGATACATTGTTTGTGGGAAAAGATTTAGTAAAAGTTACTGTTTCACTTATCAGTCTAAGTCTCTGCTCATGAGTCCAGTGGGCGGCCCTACTGATTGAGTGACTCCACCCACTGGACTCATCAGCAGATATTTGGATCAATATATTACATGTTCAATTGAATCTTTTCTCACTAAAACTGTAGATCAATTCACTCAGCTCCTTTTGCTCTATGACTTGCCTCCTGCACATTTCAGGCGTTCTGCCATATGATGCCAGGGGTGCATCGAGCCTTTCTGCTGCCTGAGGCGAAAACTGAAACGCCCGATGATACCGGCCTATGATAGGCCACAGGAACTAGGACTAAAGCCTATTAGAGGAAATGCTGGTCCAGGGAGACATCACCGTCGTCGCAGCATTCAACTGTATTGCTGTCCTGAGTACAGTGATGTAGGTGAATATGTAGAGATGAGCGTTTCCAAAATGAAAGCGCTCATTGCCCATGGCCCTTCCGCTGCCCCCCTCTTGCCCCTACCTGGTTCTGCCTGAGGCGATTGCCTCACCTGGCCTCATTGGTGGTGCGCCCCTGCCGTACGCTTAGGGATTACTTTTACACTCTGTCTCATGTCTTCATTACTGTAACCAGGAATCCAAGTCATACAAACCCTCTGTTCCTGGCAGGAGACGAATGTCTGGAAACCGGGGGACACTCCAAACCCCAGCTGGTCGATGTAGGGGGGCTCATCCTGGCTGTGTATTTGGACCCTGATTCCAGCTTCGAAGGACGTCTCATCTGAGGAGTAAAGAGACGGGAGTTGGTCTCGTCCTCGGGATAATTGAATTGTACTTGCGGTTACATTTAGGTTTCTAATGTTTCTTAGACACTACAGGATAATTCACGTTCTTGTAATCACCGAAGATTCTCACTCTACGCTAAATTATTCATCTGTGAAATCTCATCGACCCAAGTCTGGAGCCGTCACCTGCCACGAGTCACTAGACTTCAGCATTTACTGACAAATTTAGCAGTTTCCTCTCCGTTCAATGCTATGGGACTTCCGAAAACCGAGCCAAGCGCGCCATTTTCAGAACTACCATAGCAGTGAATGGAGAGCACGTTGCCGCATGCTCCCTGTCACTTTGGGGCCCCGTTCTGGAGATAGGAGCGGGTCCAAGAGGTGGGACCCTCACCTATCTGACATCGATGGCATATTCTAGCGATATGTTATCAGCGTCTGATGGAAATACCCCTTAAAAAAGATGCAACTGTTGATATACTTTGGGGCTTTTTACGCCGGTCTTAGTTTCCCCAGGGGCGTAGCTATAGGGCAGACATCCTCAAACTGCGGCCCTCCAGCTGTGGTAAAACTACAACTCCCAAAATGCCCTTCTGTAGGCTGATACCTGTAGGCTCTTTGGGCATGCTGGGAGTTGTAGTTTTGCAACAGCTGGAGGGCCGCAGCTTGAGGATGCTTGCTATAGGGGAAGCGGCTGCTTGGGGGCCTGAACTCAGAAGGGGCCCACCTAGGAGGAGAACTAAAAGATTTTATTGTCGGTGCCCCCTCACCAGTATTATACAATGACATTATATACGGAGACACTGTAGGAAACAAACGAAGCGGCTGCCGAGCCATGGGAGTGGAGGGTGCACAGGAGGAGGGCTCAATCATTTCTAGTTACGCAGCTGGTTCCCCCCCCGCATTGCCCTAAGATTCATTTAGTTTATGACGAGATATGTGCATTGTCATAAAATAGGCGCTTCTTTGGCAGTCCTTGCGCCCGTTTCCACGCATAAATGTCAGGGCTGGAGTCCTGGCACGGCCCAACTGCTGAACATGGCGTAAAACCGCTGCCACACAGCCGGTTAAAAAAGAGACTTACGCCTAAAATAGTCACAAGTGCCTTAATACATGACCCCCAATAAGCATACAATGTGGAACCCCTTTAAGGTACTCACTGGTCTCTCTCCAGATAGGTAGGTACTCCTCCTGTTGGATGTCCAGCATTATCTCCAGTCCATTGCCCATCCCCCCCTGTCGGGTCACTTTCGGGTTACTCTTATCGGCATTGAAGGTGTAACATTTCCCATACCTGGTGTATACCTGTGAGGCAGAAGAGAGGAAGCCGGTCAGTACAGCGTATGTCACGTGTAGAGACCCTGATTGTATGCAGGTCATAGATGCATGGAAATACCTGGCCCAAGACAGACTCAAGATACACGGGGGGTTTACAAACATTTTTTGCTACTATTTAAATGCCCGCACCACAATATTTTGTGGCGCGGGACTTTGGCCCCAACAAATTTACCAACATCGGAAATGGAAACAGGCGTAAATGTTGGAGAAAAACCGCTCCAGTTAAGGGCTGGCCAAGTTTTTCCGCTAGGCACATGGACTGCTGAAGGTGCGCCAAATTTATGACTAGGCCCATCTTCTGCAAGCAAAGCCAGCGCAAAAGGGGAGTAAAGGACCGGATAAAAAAGCCGGTCTTTGTAAATGACCCCCAATGAAGTAGCTGATTATACAGAGATACAAACACCTATGAAACCACTGATCTGCAGAGTGTATATTTTACAAAGCATTTCCCCTTTAAGAGCCATCCTGATATTTCAAGCTTCACCCAGCTTTCCCAGTTTCCTGAATGACGTTACTGATTAGAAATTGTGCCGCTGCAAGACATGGCCAGTTATTGGTGAAATCATATGGGTGATAATGCATATACCGAGGAGATGGAGGAAACAGTCAGCAGTGATGTACCACAGATAAGCAATGAACTGCAGCATGATAGCGGTTGACCAAAGTGATAGAGGTTTTCCATATTTATCTATGAAGCTGAGTTATTAAATAATGATCAGTTCTGCAACTTTCTAATATACTTTAGAGGTCATTTACAAGGACCGGTGTCTTATGCCGTCTGTGATTCCCGCTGCCAGAGGATGCACCTAATTTAGGGCTCATGCACACGACCGTATGTATTTTGCAGTCCGGAAAAAACGGATTCGCATAAAATCCAGATGACGTCCGTGTGCATTCTGTATTTTGCGGAATGGAGCAGCCGGCCCCTAATAGAACAGTCCTATCCTTGTCCGTAATACGGACGATAATAGGACATGTTCTATTCTTTTGCGGAACGGAAATACGAAAACGGAATGCACACAGAATAACTTCCGTTAACACATACGGTCCGCAAAAAAGAAAACGGAAACACAAAGAAAATACGTTTGTGTGCATGAGCCCTTATGATGAGACATGCGCCTCGCCATAAATTAGGGGCATTCTCCAGCATCGTGCACCTGTCAAGTAAAACTGCTCCTCTCCCTGAGTGAGTAGTTTTACGCCTACATTCACACCTGTTTTCAGACGTAAATGTTAGTAAATTTGCCGGGGCCGATATTCCAGTCCCTGGCACGCCACCCCCCCCCCCCCCCCTAAATGTCGAGTGCAGCCTAAGGCCAAAAAACGCCTAAGGCTTACGTCTAAGGCTAGGGCTACACGGCGACACTGGTTGTGGCCTGTAACGCTGAATAGCGGATGATGCCTAAGAGAGAAATGGGATCGCCGGGCAGTCGCAAGACATCCAATACAGCGCTATTTCTTATGACTGCCGCAGCAATCCCATTCATTTCTATGGGATCATCTACTCTGTAATTCTGGCCGCGACAAGTGCCGACGCGTAGCCCTAGTCTAAAGCAAGCGTAGCGCTGTTCGCAAACTAACCCCTTTGCACTTCATTTCCTCAGCATTTTCAAGATCTCTGCACGTTGTCAGGGAATGGAAGCATTCTTGTTTGCACCCAGAGGCTGAAATCTGTGCAGATCTACTACTTCTCACAGAGTTTGCCACAGTTCTATACAGCAAGGGTCACAGCAACCTTGGACACTCCAGCTGCTGTGAAACTACAACTCCCAGCGTGCACACTTGCTCATCGGTTCTTGTAACTGCCAAAAAAGTGAAAGGAGGATTCTGGGAGTTGTATTTTCGGAACAGCTGGAGTGCCAGAGGTTGCTGATCCCTGGTATATAGTGTAAAAAAAAAATCCTCTGTGAGGGTACTTTCACACTAGCGTTATACTTTTCCAGTATTGAAATCCGGTAAAGGGTCTCAATACCAGAAAAAATTGCTTCCGTTTTGTCCCAATGCATTCTAAATGGAAAGCAATCCGTTCAGTATGCATCAGGATGTCTTCCGTTCCGCCCCTTGTACGGTATTTGACCGTACAAAATACAGCAGGTTGCTGCTGTATTTTTTCCGCCCAAAATCCCGGAACACTACCGCACTTGCCGGATCCTGCATTCATTTCCATTAAAATGTATTAATGTCTGATCTGGTACCAAGTGTTCCGGAAATTGCTTCATTGACAGATCCAGTTTTCCGGTCTTCGCATGTGCAGTTCTTTCTAGCTTTGAAAAAAATTTAATACCGGATCAATTATTCCGGATGATACCGGAAGGACGGATCTAGTATTTTAAATAATAGTTCTAACGGATCCAGATCCGGAAAAAAAAGATATCCGTTTGCATACAGGTTTCCGGATCCGGCAGGCAGTACCGGCAACGGAACTGCCTGCCGGGTTCTAACAACGCTAGTGTGAAAGTACCCTGAGCTGAACAGCCTGGACTCCAGAATGATACATTTTACCTGCACTGACACAGTGTAACAATCAGAGTGATCTAGACTGGATACAATTGTAGCAAATCTTCATCTGTAGGAAGCATTAGGTCTGGATCTTGTAAATGGCGAGGAATTCATGCACAAAGAATCTCTGAGAAAGTTGCAGAATTTTCCACTATTTAGATAAGACTGGACAATCCCTTTTACTATAGGTAAGAGTGGGAGACCTTTGCTGGAAGAAGGTAAATACACTTAAAGGGGCTGTACTAGAAAAACAGCACCACACGTTATCTACAGGTTGTGTGTGGTATTACAGCTCAGCCCTAGTCGCTTCATTGAAGCTGAGCCGCAATACCAGGCACAACCTACAAGCAGGTATGTAGCTGTTTTATTCTTTGGAATAAAGCAGCCATCGACCGTATTCTAATCCCTTTTTCCAACCTCTTAAAGTCATGTTTGACTCACGGGAGTGAAGTCTTGGCTCGTGCAATTGTCTCCCTGGAAGTAGCAAGTTACTATCATGTTATCCAAATCATCCCAGGACTGATTGGACAACAGTGGAAGTCCTAGCTCATTGATCTGAGCCTGAAGCTCGGATGGAGAAGACGTTCTGGGGTACTGGGTGATTCCTTTCAGCTGCTGGACCCTACAGATGGTCACCGCAGGAAACTGCAACCTTCTCACCCAGATCATCTTGAGATTGATGTGGTGGGGATGAGACATTAGATAGTAGACGTGTTCTAAGGAATAGGAGATGAGAAGACCCAACGAGATCATGAACGCAGCTCCGAAGAATAGCCGATGCAGGAGGGAGAATGTGGCCTGTAGGTGGAACAGTCCATGGAACTTGGTGGTCTTTAGGAATTTAGCTGTAGCATTAGTAGTGGGATCCCCAATATCCGAGTTCTTCTCCATGATGAACCTGATGGCAGAGTGGATTCAAAGCTTCTGCCAACCCAACGAGGCGAGAGCCAACTAGGGCCACAGGTAGCAGAGACAATGGGCTGCAATGCAGATGGCTCTGTCTATGATGGGAGCTCGCTGGGGCTGCCTCGGTTTATATCCTGCTCTGTAATTGCTGGGAACTACTACTCTGACAACATCCGCAACCAGCACTCTCCAACTGGCCCACCAGGGAGCAATACGGGGAGTGCACCAGTCCATTTATGCGGTTTTGTAATTATTGTGTAGAAAGCTTGCAAAAATATTTCGAGGTGTCGTCCAGTAAATCAAGATTAATCACCGTATAATGGGAATCTCTCTGCAACTTTCTAAAAGACTTTGCATTTCAGTTCCTCATCGGTTTCAAGTTCTCGGCTTGTTGTCAGTCAATGGGAACTTGGGGGTCATTTTCTAATTCTCTAGTTTTTGGCGTAAAAATAGTTGCAAGATCCCTTTTTGTGACTTTTTGAATGCCCGTGTGTCACACAGGCATTTTCACGCCGTCCTCTCCACTTGGGAGTGGCGGTGGCCATGATGAGAATTTGGATCCAGCAAATATACAGGCTAAAGGCTCGTTCACACCAACGTATGTGTTCCATTCCGTGCATTAGGGCCGCAATTTGCGGCCCCCAATGCACGGAGAACATTCGTGAGGCCTCCGGGATGGATCCAGACCCATTCAACTTGAATGGTCCGCATCCCTCCGTTCCGCAAAAAGATAGGACATGTTCTATCTTTTTGTGGTACGGAAAGGAACCCCAAAGGGGCACTCCGTAGTGCTTCCGTAGGGTTCCGTTCCGTGCTTCCGCTCCGCATCGCTCCTCATCTCCTGATTTGCGGACCCATTGAAGTGAATGGGTCCACATCCGTGATGCGGAATGCACACTGAATGGTGTCCGTTTATTGCGGATCTGCATAGGCGGTCCACAATACGGAAACGGAACCCATACGTTTGTGTGAATAAGCCCTTAAAAGAGGAGGAAAAAACTACTCCAGTTTAGGGCTGAAGTAGATTTTACTCAAGGTGCATGGACTGCCAGTGGTACGTCTCCTCATAAATTAGGCAAATCCTCCGGCAGCCAGGGGGGGGGGATACAAAGACCAGCGTAAAAAGCCAGTCTATGTAAATGACCCCCATTCTTGATTACATTCAGAAGCCGACAATCCATAAAGACCCAATACTTCTCGCAGACTACAGTTTGCTCTAATTATTTCTAAGGTATATAATCTTCTAGCGGTTGAATCCACCTTCCATGCTTTATACTGCAGCTCTGCTTGCTCAGCACTAGATCAGCAGGAAGTCAGTGCTTGAAGAGATGAGCTACATCGATAGAGCTAAATCTCCCCCATTTCCCCTGTTTTTTATTGTTGCTGGTGGTTTCTTTCTTCATTCTGGACCCACATTTCATACTTTGTTTCTATAATTATGCAGTAAACACAATTTCCCCTAAAGCGTCCATTTTCATAAAGCGAAGATTCTCTTCTTTCTCATAATTAATGGACGACATTGCATTAATTACATGCGCTCTAAGAATCACGGTGGGGAGTTATTGAAATACTGAGGATGGCCGACTAATGCATGAAAGCAACAAGTAAAGATGAGATGATCTGCAATGCGTTCACTCTGGAGGTGCAATAATCTGCAGGGAATAATATGTGTTGGGGTACGTTCACACGACGACATTTGTCGCGCGACATTAAGTCACGTGACAAATAGGGCACAACTTCACTGCAACATTTGTCGCGCGACAATTTTTATAATGGGAGTCTATGGTGTCGCATTGCGTCCGTTTTGCGGACAAGAATAGGCATTTCTACAATGGGCCGCGAATGAAACGCGGAGCAGCTTCCGCGTTTTGCAGATCCTTGGTTTGCGGACCGCAAAACACATACGGTCGTGTGATTGAGGCCTTAGAAATAGGTATGCAATAATCTGCAGAGTACCTGTTCAGTTTAGACAGAGGTGTGCAATAATCTGCAGGGTACTAGTTCAGTTTAGGGCTCATGCAGACGACCTTATTTTGTTTTCTTGTCTGTTCCGTTTTTTTTTGCTGATAGGATGCGGACCCATTCATTTAAATGTGCTGTCCGCATCAGTATGTCCGTTCCGTAGCCCCACAAAAAAAATAGAGCATGTCCTAATTTTTCCTAGTTTGCGGAGACGGCTAGGCATTATTAGAATGGATCCGCAAAAATAACAGATCTGCAAAAAAAACGGATGCCATACGGACGTCAATTTTTTTTTTTTTGCGAATCAGCAATTTGCAGACCGCAAAACACATACAGTCGTGTGCATGAGGCCTTAGTAAGAGGGGGGCAAGAAATCTGCAGAGTACCATTTCACTTTAGAAAGCGGTGTGCAATAATCTGCATAGTTGCCGCTCTATGTATGAGGGAACGATGTTCAATATTCTGCTAACCCCCTGTTCAGTTTATAAAGAAAGTTCAGTCACTGTTCTGGTTATACAGAATGGGGAGGTGCAATAATCTGCAGAGTCAATGTTTTATTTATTGGAAATTTTCTAAAATTGCTCAAACATTAGACCATAAGTAAAAGAAAATGTATAATAGTAATAATAATCTGCAGAATCCCTGTTTGTTATACAGGACGAGCTGTGCGGACATGCATGATAGTAATCGCAAATTTCACCATTCTGCGTATAGGTAAAGTTGCTGTGCAATAATCTGCAGAATCACTTTTTATGTTGAAAGATAAGATATGGTGCCATAATCTGCAGACAGAGTAATCAATATCTCTATAATTAGGGCTCATGCACATGGCTGTAGTTTCGGTCCGCTTTTTTTGCGGAACGGATGCAGACCCATACATTTCAATGGGACCCTCCATTCTTTTCTATGGGGTCGCCGAAAATAGCTGAGTGCTGGCTCGGCTACTTCCGTCTGCCCAATAGAAATGAATTGGACCATTGGACGCGCAGGCGCGGTGAGCTACCATTAACTTCTATGGGAGCAGCGCTTGGTGGTGAACGGGCCCCTGGAAATCCGGGGTCCTCCAGCCACAGCTCTCCCTCTTCGTTCTCGTTGTAGGTGCGGGTCCCAGCGGTGGGACCCTCACCTATCAGACAATGGGGGCATATCCTAGCGATATGCCCCAATTGTCTGAGATGGGAATACCCCTTTAAGGCAATAATCTACAACGCCACCATGTTGTTATATAAAAAGTGACTGTGCAATAATCTGCAGACTCACTGTTCTCTCAAGATGGAAGAAAGGCATGCAGTAATATACAATTATATCACTCTGCATATAGAGACTGTGAGGGTAATAATCAGCAGTCACTATTTTATTTATAGGGAAAGAGGCTGTGCGATAATCTGCAGAGTAACATGGCGTTCTCTCCTCTAGGCATAAAGCAGCTAATATTGTAATATCTGATGCTTCAGCACCGCACCCTGAGACATGTAATTAAGCAAGTGATTTTCCATATTTGTGGCAATAATCTCATTGGTATAAAGTATAAAGTAGGAGTCCAGGATATTGATTATTTGAGTGTCCAGAAAAAATCTGTGTTCAGCAGAGTCTATAATCAGTTTAACCCTCTCCTGGCTGAATGACCAGCAACAAACAGTTGTAGATGTTCAAATGCAAAGCAAGATGACTGGGTGCTAAGGCCTTGGTCGCACCTTGTGATTCTGAACTTCATGTTGTTTGGACCTGATACATTTTATTTCAACAGTATGCCCTCTCTTTGACATGTTGTTCCTGTAAATTAGGGATGAGCGAATCGACTTCAGATGTTGCATCCGAAAGTCGATTTGCTTATTCCTACTGTAAATCGCACCAGTAGGAAATTGCATGCTCTCCTCTGTCTACAAGAATACAATAACTATAATACTGCCTCCTATGTACAAGAATATAACTACTATAATACTGCTCCTATATACAAGAATATAACTACTATAATACTGCTCCTATGTACAAGAATATAACTACTATAATACTGCTCCTATATACAAGAATATAACTAATATAATACTGCTCCTATGTACAAGAATATAACTACTATAATACTGCTCCTATGTACAAGAATATAACTACTATAATACTGCCTCCTATGTACAAGAATATAACTACTATAATACTGCCTCCTATGTACAAGAATATAACTACTATAATACTGCTTCTATGTACAAGAATATAACTACTATAATACTGCCTCCTATGTACAAGAATATAACTACTATAATACTGCCTCCTATGTACAAGAATATAACTACTATAATACTGCTCCTATGTACAAGAATATAACTACTATAATACTGCTCTTATGTACAAGAATATACCTACTATAATACTGCTCCTATGTACAAGAATATAACTGCTATAATACTGCTTCTATATACAAGAATATAACTACTATAATACTGCTCCTATGTACTAGAATATAACTACTATAATACTGCTCCTATGTACAAGAATATAACTACTATAATACTGCTCCTATGTACAAGAATATAACTACTATAATACTGCTCCTATGTACAAGGAATATAACTACTATAATACTGCTCCTATATACAAAGAATATAACTACTATAATACTGCTCCTATGTGCTAAGAATATAACTACTATAATACTGCTCCTATGTACAAGAATATAACTACTATAATACTGCTCCTATGTACAAGAATATAACTACTATAATACTGCTCCTATGTACAAGAATATAACTACTATAATACTGCTCCTATGTACAAGAATATAACTACTATAATACTGCTCCTATGTACAAGAATATAACTACTATAATACTGCTCCTATGTACAAGAATATAACTACTATAATACTGCTCCTATGTACAAGAATATAACTACTATAATACTGCTCCTATGTACAAGAATATAACTACTATAATACTGCTCCTATATACAAGAATATAACTACTATAATACTGCCTCCTATGTACAAGAATATAACTACTATAATACTGCTCCTATGTACAAGAATATAACTACTATAATACTGCTCCTATGTACAAGAATATAACTACTATAATACTGCTCCTATGTACAAGAATATATCTACTATAATACTGCTACTATGTACAAGAATATAACTACTATAATACTGCTCCTATGTACAAGAATATGGCCTCTTTCAGGCCAGGCGTTGCTGGGTGCACTCCAGTCAAACAGTGCGAGGTGCGTTGCGGGAATTGCCGCGATTTTCCCTGCAGTGCAAAGCGCTGTCATGCGTTTTGCACGCGGGAAAAATCGGCACTTTTAGTACCCAGACCCGAACCTGCACTTCTTCACAGAAGTGCATGTTTGGGTCAGAAATTGTCCGCTGGTATTATTTCACATTATAACATAGTTATAATGTAAAATAATACCTTGGCCATCTCCCTAATGTTGAACCCGGTGCAGAATGGGTTAAAAATAATAAACTAATCATAACTTACCTGGTCCATTTGATCGCGAAGCCCGGCCTCCTCTCCGTTAGCTTGAAAGATGTAAAGGACCTGTGATGATGTCACAGCATCACATGGCCAAATCACCTGCTCCATCACTATGGTGATGGAGCATGTGATTGGTCCATGTGACCACGTGACATCATCCAAGGTCCTTAAGCACTATCCACAGCCTGAGGATAGTGATTGGGACCTTGGATGATGTCACATGGTCACATGGACCAATCACATGCTCCATCACCATAGTGATGGAGCAGGTGATTGAGCCATGTGATGTGACGTCATCACAGGTCGCTTTAGATCATCGATGCTGCAGGGAAAGAGAGGACAGATCGCGACTACGCGATCAAGTGGCTAAGGTAAGTTAACTTTTATTATTTTTAACCCCTTCCTCATCATTTAACAATGCATTCTTTATTAAGAATGCTATTAGCTCCCTTATAACCATGTTATAAGGGAAATAATAGAGATTGAGTCCCGTTGCTAAAGCAACAATGCGGGAAAATCGCAGCGCATCCGCGCTCAGTTGCGGATGCTTGCGATTTTCCCGCATCCCCATTCACTTCTATGGGGCCTGCATTGCGTGAAAACGCAGAATATAGAACATGCTGCGATTTTCACGCAGCGCAGAAGTGATGCGTGAAAATCACCGCTCATGTGCACAGCCCCATAGAAATGAATGGGTCCGGATTCAGTCTGCGGGTGCAATGCGTCCTCCTCACGCATTGCACCCGCGCTACTCGCCACGTGTGAAAGGGGCCTATAACTACTATAATACTGCTCCTATGTACAAGAATATAACTACTATAATACTGCCTCCTATGTACAAGAATATAACTACTATAATACTGCTCCTATGTACAAGAATATAACTACTATAATACTGCTCCTATGTACAAGAATATAACTACTATAATACTGCTCCTATGTACAAGAATATATCTACTATAATACTGCTACTATGTACAAGAATATAACTACTATAATACTGCTCCTATGTACAAGAATATAACTACTATAATACTGCTCCTATGTACAGGAATATAACTACTATAATACTGCCTCCTATGTACAAGAATATAACTACTATAATACTGCCTCCTATGTACAAGAATATAACTACTATAATACTGCTCCTAAGTACAAGAATATAACTACTATAATACTGCTCCTATGTACAAGAATATAACTACTATAATACTGCTCCTATGTATAAGAATATAACTACTATAATACTGTTCCTATGTACAAGAATATAACTACTATAATACTGTTCCTATGTACAAGGAATATAACTACTATAATACTGCTCCTATGTACAAGAATATAACTACTATAATACTGCTCCTATGTACAAGAATATAACTACTATAATACTGCTCCTATGTACAAGAATATAACTACTATAATACTGCCTCCTATGTACAAGAATATAACTACTATAATACTGCTCCTATGTACAAGAATATAGCTACTATAATACTGCCCCTATGTACAAGAATATAACTACTATAATACTGCCTCTTTCAGACGGGCGCTGCGGGTGCACTCCGTCAAACAGTGCGGGTGCGTTATGGAATTGCCGCGATTTTTTCCCGCGAGTGCAAACGCTGTCATGCGCTTTGCACGCGCGGGAGAAAAATCGGCACTTTTGGTACCCAGACTAACCTGCACTTCTTCACAGAAGTGCATGTTTGGGTCAGAAATAACTCGCTGGTAGTTATTTCACATTATAACATAGTTATAATGTAAAATAATACCCTTGGCCATCTCCCTAATGTTGAACCCGGTGCAGAATGGGTTAAAAATAATAAACCAATCATAACTTACCTGGTCCATTTGATCGCGAAGCCCGGCCTCCTCTCCGTTAGCTTGAAAGATGTAAAGGACCTGTAATGATGACACAGCATCACATGGCTCATCACTGCTCCATCACTATGGTGATGGAGCATGTGATTGGTCCATGTGACCACGTGACATCATCCAAGGTCCTAAGCACTATCCACAGCCTGAGGATAGTGATTATGACCTTGGATGATGTCACATGGTCACATGGACCATCACATGCCCATCACCATAGTGATGGAGCAGGTGATTGGGCCATGTGATGTGACGTCATCACAGGTCCTTTAGATCATCGATGCTGCAGGGAAAGAGAGGACAGATCGCGACTACGCGATCAAGTGGCTAAGGTAAGTTAACTTTTATTATTTTTAACCCCTTCCTCATCATTTAACAATGCATTCTTTATTAAGAATGTTATTATTTCCCTTATAACCATGTTATAAGGGGAAATAATAGAGATTGGGTCCCGTTGTTAGCAACAATGCGGGAAAATCGCAACGCATCCGCACTTGGTTGCGGATGCTTGCGATTTTCCCGCATCCCCATTCACTTCTATGGGGCCTGCGCTGCGTGAAAAACGCAGAATATAGAACATGCTGCGATTTTCACGCAACGCAGAAGTGATGCGTGAAAATCACCGCTCATGTGCACAGCCCCATAGAAATGAATGGGTCCGGATTCAGTGCGGGTGCAATGCGCCCTCCTCACGCATTGCACCGCGCGCTTTCGCCCGTGTGAAAATGTACAAGAATATAACTACTATAATACTGCTCCTATGTACAAGAATATAACTACTATAATACTGCTCCTATGTACAAGAATATAACTACTATAATACTGCTCCTATGTACAAGAATATAACTACTATAATACTGCTCCTATGTACAAGAATATAACTACTATAATACTGCTCCTATGTACAAGAATATAACTACTATAATACTGCCTCCTATGTACAAGAATATAACTACTATAATACTGCTCCTATGTACAAGAATATAACTACTATAATACTGCTCCTATGTACAAGAATATAACTACTATAATACTGCTCCTATGTACAAGAATATAACTACTATAATACTGCTCCTATGTACAAGAATATAACTACTATAATACTGCTCCTATGTACAAGAATATAACTACTATAATACTGCCTCCTATGTACAAGAATATAACTACTATAATACTGCTCCTATGTACAAGAATATAACTACTATAATACTGCTCCTATGTACAAGAATATAACTACTATAATACTGCTCCTATGTACAAGAATATATCTACTATAATACTGCTACTATGTACAAGAATATAACTACTATAATACTGCTCCTATGTACAAGAATATAACTACTATAATACTGCCCCTATGTACAAGAATATAACTACTATAATACTGCCTCCTATGTACAAGAATATAACTACTATAATACTGCTCCAATGTACAAGAATATAACTACTATAATACTGCCCCTATGTATAAGAATATAACTACTATAATACTGCCCCTATGTACAAGAATATAATTATGGCAATGCCCCTCATGTACGAGAATATGGAATCTTTTTATAGTCATTTCCACATCTGTAATGCTAGGGCGGTATTATTATCTTTTTGCCTTTGTGTGGTGACTGTTGTCTGCTCTCATTCTCTCTTGTATATGGATCTTTATCAGGCAGCACTGCACCAATTCCTATCCGTGTGCCAAAGTCAGAGGGACATTCCTGTGTTTTTATTACCGTCATAACTAGTGACAGCTTTTCTGCCTGAAGGACAAACAAGTATCCCTGGTCCAGACATCAGGCGGAATACATGGACATGAGCAGAATACCAGTCCTGTACAGTTGATCACCTACAGAAATCCCAGGCGTCCCCTTGTTTGGCTTTTCCCTCAAATAATATTAAAGGTGGCTCCAGACCAAGGAAGCAGTGATATGGAGCCACCTTCAATATTATTTTAGGGAATTGTTTTACAAGCAGTTTCCTGTAATCAGATGCCGTTTTTTCCTGTAAGGATCAGCAGACTGCAGAACTTGTTATAACAGTCTGTCATCTGTGAATGAGGCTCAGGAGGCCAAGGAGAATAATGTTCCTGCATGTAGGGGGGAAATAATTATATTAGGCCCCATGCACACGAATGTTTATTTTATCATTTTACGGGCCGTTTTTTGTGTCCCATATACGGAAAATGGAACTATTCATTTCAATGTGTCCATAAAAAAATGGAATGTTCTCCGTATGCATTCCGGTTCCGTATTTCCGTTCCGTTCAAAGATAGAACATGTCCAATTATCTTCCGCATAACGGACAAGGATAGTACTCTTCTATCAGGGGCCATCTGTTCCGTTCCACAAAAACAGAATGCACACGGACGTCATCTGTATTTTTCGGACCACAAAATACTGAAAATGCCATACGGTCGTGTGCTATAGGCCTTAGGGAATTGCTTTTTTAGTAATTACCTTGAATATTAAGCAAAGGAACCAGATCCGTGTAACTGGTCAGGGGTCATCTGGGTTAAACAATCCCATATGGGGATCCATTGAACAAAACCAAGAGGCACATTATAATAGACATTTATTAAAACAAAGCTATAAAAACAATAAAATGGATGACCATAGGTCGGGGTAATAAGTCCTGGTGTCACACTTTGTTCCGCCCCTTGGTGTATGTTCAAATATTGATTCCTGTCAACAAGAACAGAACCTTCCGTATCAATAAGTCCCTGAAAGCGGCTGTGCGCTATGAGAGGGGAGAGGGAGCAGCACGGGGAGACATCTGATGGGCTCAGAGCACACAGTACAGGTGTGATATTACACCAGAGTAAACTCATCCACTCAGCAGGTATGAGGAGAGAAAACGCTTTGCTGTGAGAGGGGAAAAGGAGCAGCACAGGGAGGCATCTGCTTGACTCAGCACACACAGTTCAGGTCTGACAGTACACCAAGAAGAACCTATCCATCCAGGAGAGAGAGAAAGCTGTGCGCTATGAGAGGGGAGAGGGAGCAGCACGGGGAGACATCTGATTGTTACCTTATCAGGATGCCAGTCCATCATGTTATCAGTCTGATGCCTCAATTCATAGCAGATTCATCTACGATCCCCTGGTGAACCAGTATTGAAAGAGCTGGGGAAACGCGTCGGGACTAATTTCTACTGTGCATGGTAAAATAGGTGACAGTGAGGGCTTAGCCACCGAGAAGTGGGGTCGCCCCTTTCAGGGCGGGTGCTCTGCTTGTAGGCAGGGGTAGACATCAGGGACGCAATAGGGTCTTGTCTCTAGTCCTGACCTCGCTTCTCCTGGGCCATCTAATGAAACCAGCTGTCTCCAAACTGTAAGTTTTCTTTTTTGTATCAAATTGGACTGTATCAACCAAGAGAACATCGAAAGTAAGGCCCTGCATTTATTTATTTGTTTTGGCACAATACACAGTGGGTAATGTTTTAGACAGATAGAGTAAAAGTTTTTAATGGAAAGTGTTTTTTTCTGTGATTCCCCATTACTCCAAGAAGAGCCTATCCATCCAGGAGAGAGAGAAAGCTGTGCGCTATGAGAAGGGAGAGGGAGCAGCACGGGGAGACATCTGATGGGCTCAGGGCACACAGTACAGGTGTGATATTACACCAGAGTAAACCCATCCACTCAGCAGGCATGGGAAGATAGAAAGATGTGCGCTATGAGAGGGGAGAGGGAGCAGCACCGGGAGACATCTGATGGGCTCAGGGCACACAGTACAGGTGTGATATTACACCAGAGTAAACCTATCCACTCAGCAGGCATTGGAAGGGAGAAAGCTGTGCGCTATGGGAGGGGAGAGGGAGCAGCACGGGGAGACATCTGATGGGCTCAGGGCACACAGTACAGGTGTGATATTACACGAATGTAAACCCATCCACTCAGCAGGCATGGGAAGGGAGAAAGCTGTGCGCTATGAGAGGGGAGAGGGAGCAGCACCGGGAGACATCTGATGGGCTCAGGGCACACAGTACAGGTGTGATATTACACGAATGCAAACCCATCCACTCAGCAGGCATGGTAAGGGAGAAAGCTGTGCGCTATGAGAGGGGAGAGGGAGCAGCACCGGGAGACATCTGATGGGCTCAGGGCACACAGCACACTATTGACAACACAGCATGAAAACCCCATCCACTCTGCAGCATGGGGAGAGAAAATGTACATTAGAAAAGATCTAAAGGATTGATCTAACATTTCCAGCCGCTCTATAGGAGGATATTCGGGAAGGGCTGGTGGAGCTTGTGCCATAGGTGGCGGGTGCTGGGGCACCTTATAGTGGTTGTCATTCTAAATTGATCAATTGGACAACTTTACAAGTGAAGCATGGGTAATGTATTGCTATTAGTCGCCTGCAGTCATCACAGGCTCCGGATAACATAAGGAGCATGAAACGCGTTATAGTCACACAAGCTTGTTACTTTTCTGATTTAATGCCGCTGTCATGTGAACGAATACATAACACATCTCCGGATCTTTTCCCCGGTAGTAGAACCTAATCTACGCACGATGTAATCAGCGAAACACGGACAACCAGAATTAGAAATGTGTAACGGCCAAGTTTTCCTGAAAGCGCAAATATAAAATCTATATTTCATTTGGTTTAATATGATAACGCAGGCAGCGGACTATTCAGGGATCTCATTGAGAGATCGGTCAGGTGGATACAAAGTGATATTAAAAAAAGTGCTGCCAACTACTGGCGGCTCCTGGTGATGCAGCTCAGCGATGGGAAGTTGATGATGGCGGCCGGGCGATACATTATGTGCAGATGAACGGATCGATATGTTCTGGAAGCTGAAGCTCTTGTATCTATAGGGGGTGACAACTCGGTGCTTTATCCCCAATGATTTATGTTCCAATATGCAGGCAGGCTCAGTCATGGACCGCCAGACCCAATTATTATTATCGGAGCGCTGCAGATGAGGAATATACTGATGACTGCACAAGAAAATGGAATGCATTGAGTTAATCTGACCGCAGTATGAAGGGGTTTCACCATATGCACCCCACCCATGCATATATGCACTGGGTTACAGGCCCCCAAGGGTGGGCTGATGGGGTGCTGTAGGGCAGCACACCCTGTAGAGACGGGAGGTCTGCAGAAGAAAGGGGGTGCAAGATGCAGAGGGTTAGGAGGACAAGGCTGGTTCCTTGGAAACTAGTGGCTAGACAGGTGTAGGGTATGTTTATCCAGATTGCCAGTGCGCAGTGCCCCTTCTCAAGCCCTGGCATCTGCCCAGGTATACCTGGTACCAAGACTGACCTCCAGAGCCCTCGTCATCCCATAGTCTCACTGCTCTTACAGTAAAGAATCCCTACTATGTTGGTGCAAAAGCCTTTTCTATAGAGGCCTCCTTGTTATAAAGTCTCTACGTACTGCAATTCATTGGTTTCTCGCTGTTTTCACAACCTCTGCTTGCTGACAATGAATGGAAATACCTGCACATTTGCAGGGCTCGTTATGCAACAAGCCCTGCACCTGTGTCAGGTGGACATGTTTGGGGCAGGTTGTCAGCTTCTCAATTTAGGCAAAAGCAAGCACAGGTCAAAAACTGAAACACTAGCCCCGACGATGTAGTTGTCCACCAGCTGTTATGAGACTACAACCCTCAGCATGCTCCTTTCTCTATCACATCCGGCCCAGGGGCACTCTTTGGAGTGACATGTTGCAGGGCAGCTGCCCTTGTGCACGCCCCCGGCTCCTGCTGCAGTGTATGAGATGATTGTGATGCTAACGACCCTTTAATGTGAAGTGTTAATTATGAAATATTGATTGCACTGGACAATGCTGGCTGCATAATGAACAATGTGGCAGGGAACGGCCGGACCACCCTTGGAAGGGAACGCTGCGGCGCCTTGCAGTATGAAGGAATGCAGTATTAACCTGTTCAGTGCCAAGTCCCCATTACCTGGGACTATTGCACCTGGTTGTTCTGTCCTTGGCGTCAGTTCTCATATACAATGGTATATATGTCAGAAAATCACGTATCAATTGTTGTGATGTTCTTAAACACCGCCGTGTCCGCGGCCGCTCTATGCAGCGTCCACAGATTAATTCCTCGCAGTAAAATATATCGATGTAAATTTATACGTCTGTAGTCTGCAGCCAGGGACGGCGTTACCGGAAACATCCTCCGGTCCTTCAGTGATACATGATTAACGGCCTTTATATAAAAAAAAAGTTACAGGAAACAGAAATGGAGCAGGCGGGGGCCGATGGCCATAGACCCTACAGGGAGATTACCAGGTGGGCTAGTGCCCGGGGGGCCGCCTGGCCAGGTACATAATGATCTGATGCTCTCAGCAATAATTAATGTAGGAGTATCAGGTACTTATGACCCCGGCCTACGGCCTCAGATCCCCCTCCTGAACTCTATCACCCTCCTCAGTGCAGTGATAGGGCAGTATGTTATGCTGCACGGTGGTATTCGGTTCTGGTGGGGCGGTATTTTGTGTTGCTCCACAGTATTGCTGGCCCCGCTTATGTCAATTTGGACTCACCTAAAATTTGGGGCCACTTTTAGTTTTTTTTTTCCAGGGCCACTTTAATTTCCCAGTCTGCCCCTGCATACACATACATACACAATCACATACTGTACATATGCGTACGCAGTATATACACACATTTATATACACAGATATACATTCATACATACACATATACAGTACACATATACACATGTATACATATAATATACACACATACATACACATATGTACAGTATATACAGCACACACACAGATATACACATACGCACAGTACACCTATACACATACATATATACAGTACACATATACACATGTATCTATATAATATACATACATACAGTACATACGCACATACACATATACACATACATACAGACACAGATATACACATTCATACAGTATATACAGACACAGATATACACATAGGTACAGTATATACACATATATACCATACACATATACACATACAGTATATACACATACGTACAGTATATACACATACATATATACACATACATACAGTATATACACATACATATATACACACACAGTATATACACACACAGATATACACATACATACAGTATAATACACACACAGATATACACATATATACACATACGTACCGTACACATATACACATACATATATACACATACGTACCGTACACATACATACAGTAAATACACACACAGATATACACACACAGATATACACACACAGATATACACATATATACACATACGTACCGTACACATACGCACATACATATATACACATACATACAGTAAATACACACACAGATATACACATACGTACCGTACACATATACACATACATATATACACATACATACAGTATATACACATATATACACATACATACAGTAAATACACACACAGATATACACATACGTACAGTATATACACATATATACCGTACACATATACACATACATATATACACATACGTACCGTACACATACATACAGTAAATACACACACAGATATACACACACAGATATACACATATATACACATACGTACCGTACACATACGCACATACATATATGCTTTAGTTATTAGGTGAATGACTTTTCGGAGCAATGAGAGAGATGGGATGAAGCTATTTTCGGGCTGCCCCCCTCCATCTTTTCTAGGGTGCGTCTCTTGGACACCAGACAATAACATTATTTGCTTAGATTTCCTGAAGAAGCCTCCGGAGAAGTAAGTGCAGATCAGCAGCACAATGCACATTAGAAAATTCTTATTTTTGCAATTTCTATGAAATTATATTTAATGGAGACTGGACAATCCCTGAGCAAAGGAAACGGAGAAATCTTATTTGCGAGACATAATAGTCTAATAAGGTATTGGAGGCTTCTGTCATTGCAGGGACACACAGATGCCTGTTCCTCAAATGACCACTTGGTGGCAGTGTGACACAGTGATGATGAAGCCCAGCATTTGCCTGGAGGTAATGGAGCAGGATTGGAATAGATCTGACTTCCACTAGTTTAAAGTGAAGAGAATTAACCATTTCATCACTGGTTTGAAGGAGATGATGGGTCAGATGTCCTTGAGGAGGCTGTTCTTCTTCCAACATTCACGAAAATTCAGCAGGTTACCCAATATATTCCCCGTTACTACCTGCAGAACCCAGACCCATCCTTCTAGGAGTCTGAATATAACTATAGTGCTGATCCTGGTCATCTCGGTGGATCACTCCTATCTGAAAGTGAATAATGGCCGCCCTCTTCTACTGCCTCAACAAGAAGCAGAGGTTTTCCTTAAAATGAATATCTCATTCTACGCAATGAATTTCTTCATATCTCAATGGTGCAATTGAGGTTTGAATTTTCTGATACAGCGCTCCAAATCTCTGCCGTAGACACAGAGCTGAATGATAAAAATGCAGCATGCCTGCAGCCACCACTAGAGGGAGCTCAGGTGCATACTGGGTACATGTGGAACTGAATGCTCCCCTAGTGGTGGCTTTAGGTACAATATTTGACTTCTGAGACTATGGAGAAACATAGGTCTGCATGGTGGCTGTGTACACAAATCTAGACAAATCTTAATCGACAACGTTTGAATGTATGAAGCAATAAAAAGCAATTTATACCCTTCAAAATAGATGTGAAATAATAAATCATGTAACTATAGATGCAGTTATAGTTTTCCAACACATGGAGACTCCTGTATTGCATGCTGAGAGTTGTAGTTCTACAACCTTTCCATGAGGCAGTGATTATAAATCTTATAATCATACAACTACCCCCATCATCCCCTGACTTGATGGAGAAACCTAGCTCAAGGACAAGCAGAGATCTGCAGAAATTCCACCAATGATCGCCTTGAAAATTCTTGCCCATGATGCCCCGACCGATACTACCCCCCCCCATCCAAATTAGATTATAATTAAGGACTATATCATTAGCAGATGGATTAAGCTCCTAATCCCTTCCCTGATTGATCTGTATGTACTAATACTGATCCTATGGGGTGTGATCGGGGAAGCATGGCCAGATTGGCTATGACTCCTATTTTGGGCGATGATCCCTTTGCCTCCTCCTCGGTAGACGAAGGCAATCAGGCACATAATCTGCGGGTCCTGATCCTGCGGGTTCCTGGACATCATATGCATTCATAATCCAGAGCGGCAGAAATCAGATTCATTACTTTCTCACATGATTTCCCCTATCGCCGAGCGGCGGCACAAAATGAGTCATCGTCGGATGCGGCCGCGCGGTGGACCTCGGCTGTAAGAACAACAACTCTCAACTTATTAAGCATTTTAATTTTACAAGACGAGCCTGTCTCCCGAGTGTGGACGGAGGTGACAGTGATGAAACGACGCCTCCACTAAGAAGATGGATTTCTGAAGGTAGTCATTCCTCCGGGGGGGAAAAGAATCAAAAAACAAATATCCCCAAAAAATCACTAAATAGCTTTTATGAAATCAACTTTTTCAATGGGGAATTCAAGTCTTTGCTCAATTTAACCCCCTCCAGACCAAAGCCCTTAAGGACTAGAGGTTTTTTATTTTTTGCAAGTTTTTTTTGCGCTCCCTGCCTTCCCAGAGCCATAACTTTTTTATTTTTCGGTTCACATAGCCATATGAGGGCTTGATTTTTTGCGGGACAAGTTGTACTTTCCAATACCTTCATTTAATATTGCATATGATGTAGTGGGAAGTGGGAAAAAAATTCCAAATGGGGTGAAAAAAAGCAATTCCACCACAGTTTTGCGGGTTTTTAAATTCCGACGTTCAATGTGCGATAAAACTGACCGGTTACTTTTATTCTACAGGTCAGTACGAATCCGGCGATACCCTATATGTATAGGTTTTCTTGCGTTTTGAGATAGTGAAAAAATAATTCAAATGTGGGAAAAAAAATCAGTTTTACTTTTTTGTCGCCATGTTTTGACCCCTATAACTTTTTTGTAGTTATGTGTACGGAGCCGTATGGGGGCTCATTTTTTGCATCATAATCTTATCTTTTTATTGATACCATTCTCGGGTATGTATGACTTTTTGATCACCTTTTATTTTATTGTTTGTGGAAAATGAAGCGACCAGAAATGGCGAATCCGCTATTTGGCTGTTTGACGTATGGGGAATATTTTTTCAATATTTTTATAGTCTGGGCATTTTCACACATTGCGACACCCATGATGTGTATTTTTTTATTTTTATTTGGGCAAAAGGGGGGTGATTTGAACTTTTTTTTTACACTTTTATATAGTTCCCATAGGGAACTATAACTTACAATCATCTGATTGCGATTATCATACATTCCAATGCAATAGCGTTGGCAAGGCTCCATAGGAAATACTACAGAGCAGCCTGGGTTTCCTTCATAGAAATCCAGGCTACTACAGGCGCGAAATCTCCGGCTCCTCCGATCACGGTGTCTGCTACAAGAACCATGCGGACAGCCGCGGCTAAGGCGCCCGCATGAAGCGGGAGCGGGCGCCATCTTTAGGGACAGGACAGAGGACGTACCCTTAAGGGGTTAATGAAAATCTCCTCCTCTGTGCTTTGTGATATATCTTTATAGCGGTTAGCACTTTATTTGTCAGAGCTCCAAATCTCCTGCGTCACATAGTAAAATTCTGTCTGCCCGCAGTCACCACTAGAGGGAGCTCAATGCATACTGATGGTAAATTGGACTCAATGGTAAAAGTGTGCAGTAAGCTCCTGAGCTCCTTCTAGTGGTGATTGCAGGCAGACTGAATTTTATTATTTTAAGGTTATTTCCAGGACATAAATATTGCTGACCTATCCTCAGGGTAGGTCGGCAATGTCGGATGGGGGGTGGAACGACTCAGTCAGCTCTTTGAAGGGGTTGCCGCACTTCTTCAAATGCTGCAGCTACTTCCTCGACTTGTGACCTTTTGTCCATCAGTCATGTGGCTCCCATTCAAGTGAATGCAACTGACCTGCAATTCCCAGCGTAGCCACTGTACAATGTATGGCGCTGTGCTGGGTATACTATGAAGAGGCTGCAGCGCTCAGATCCCCACCGATCTGGCATTGATGACTTATCCTGAGGATAGGTTATCAATGTTTAAGTCTGAAAACTCCTTTCATTCTTTGTCTCTTTCATGTAATTTGCTTTACAGGAATGTAAGAAAACCAAGACAGAAAATGATATATTGACTTCTCTATGAGGGTGTTGTGGGCATGCTCTGTGACCTGTACAGGGGGAGGGGAGCTCTCCAGGTCTACTGTCAGCAGTGGATTCTGTGTTATATACCTCCAGCTTTATAATACGGTTTTTATCTGCCATTGTAATCCTGCCTGTGATGATAATGAAATGACTGTTCCCACAATGTATGCAGCACAAGCTGAAAAGTGATGGAAATTTCATTTAAAATGTCTTTCCCTTTAGGTGAGCTTCTTCAGGACCATGGACAGCGCGGCCTGCGCCTAGGAAGCCGATCCTGCATGTCAGCACCATGGACAGCGGCAACGCAGAGGCGGAAAAGTCAATTGTCAGGCCAGGAGACTCCATTGTCATTTTGAGAGGTGCTTGTTTCTATAGATCGGGGATCAGGGGATCACATGATGAGAGTTGTAGTTTCATAAGAGCTGGCGAGCCATAGGTTGAAGACCTCCGCTTTAATAGTTCAGGTTGTATTGATCGGGGCGACTTGTGTCATTTCTGCTTCTCTTGGATATGAGAATAATGGATAAGCTCAGAGCTGTCCATCATACAGAGGATTACCTATACCAGGGATCAGCAACCTCCGACACTCCAGCTGTTCCGAAACTACAACTCCCAGAATGCTTCATTCACTTCTATGGGCGTTAGAAGAGCAGCCTAGCATGTTTGCATGCTGGGAGTTGTAGTTTCACAGCAGCTGATCCCTGTCATAGATAATCCTGCTCTGAGCTTATCCTTTATTGTCATATCCAAGAGAAGAAGAAATGACACAAGTCGCCCCGATCAATAGAACCTGAACATCAAAGCGGAGATCTTCAACCTATGAAACTACAACTCTCATCATGTCCAGAGATTTATACTATTAAGGACCCTTGCTAATACTTTGCTTTAATTATTGTATTTAATACTCCATTCACATACAGAGCTGCATTCAAAGCTCTTATGGTTTTACCATGAGGTCTCTGAATTAGTAGCTGTGCCTCTCACTGCTGCCCCCCGCTGGTCCAGAGCATGCTCCAGTTCAGTGCATTGTAGGAGACGTGTTCGCATGACGCAATCTAGAGTCGGCTGTTGTAGAAATAATGGCTTTCATCGTAGATTGAGCCAGATGCAGCTCTGGATGTGTGTGGAGCATTAGATATGTAGATATAGCAGTTAATTGTGCGTAGACTGCTGCAGGTAATAGATGAGACCCGACAGTGTATTCAGCCGCAGTACAATGCTGCACGTGGAGGAATGACGAGGGCAGCAGGATGTCGCTTCTTACCGGACTAATGTGAGGATCTCTCCTTTTTTCTCCCGTAAAGCCTTGTAATTGCATTATTCATATCTTTGTGCAGTTTGCAGCCGTTTAATAGCATCAGAAAACAAGGACTCTCATTAATAATGTATAAAGCAGCGAGAACTCCAGCTCCTGTTGTCACCGATACTTATTATAGACGCAGGAATGTAAACTCCTCTGGACACAGGTGAGACTTCAGCCTGAGCGGAGGGTGGCCGGTACTTACCAGGAGCAGTCAGTGGGGGCACAAGCCTGATGCAGACCTGGGAGCAAAACCGTACAATGCATGCTTGTCATTTATGGATATCAGCTACAAAAAGTTTATCACATTGTATTAGGTATCCTGATTACAACCTGTATTACACAAGAGCTGTGCTCACAATTCTGCTGGTGGAGTCACTGCGTAGATACATTACATTACTTATCCTGTACCGATCCAGAGTTAAATCCTGTATTATACTCCAGAGCTGCACTCACTATTCTGCTGGTGCAGTCACTGTGTACATACATTACTTATCCTGTACTGATCCTGAGTTACATCCTGTATTATACTCCAGAGCTGCACTCACTATTCTGCTGGTGCAGTCACTGTGTACATACATTACATTACTTATCCTGTACTGATCCTGAGTTGCATCCTGTATTATACTCCAGAGCTGCACTCACTATGCTGTTGGTGCAGTCACTGTGTGCATATAATTAGAGTTGAGCCAACTTCTGTTTTAAGTTCGTTTTCCAAAGTTCGGGTTCAGGTTATCGTAGCATCCTGTTATGGATTCCGCTACCACGGACCATAATGGCATTTGGAATCCATAAGGGGATTCTTCAATGAACCCGAACCTTGGACAACACGGAGGACCTGGGGTGACGTCACCGTCATGTGATCAGTGCAGGGGGCGTGGCTCAGTATTGGATTAGATAAGAGGTGGTAGCCTGTATTATACTCCAGAGCTGCACTCACTATTCTGCTGGTGCAGTCACTGTGTACATACATTACTTATCCTGTACTGATCCTGAGTTATATCCTGTATTATACTCCAGAGCTGCACTCACTGTTCTGCTGGTGGAGTCACTGAGTACAGACATTACTTATCCTGTGCTGATCCTGAGTTATATCCTGTATTATACTCCAGAGCTGCACTCACTATTCTGCTGGTGCAGTCACTGAGTACATACATTACATTGCTTATCCTGTACTGATCCTGAGTTACATCCTGTATTATAATCCAGAGCTGCACTCACTATTCTGCTGGTGCAGTCACTGTGTACATACATTACTTATCCTGTACTGATCCTGAGTTATATCCTGTATTATACTCCAGAGCTGCACTCACTATTCTGCTGGTGCAGTCACTGAGTACATACATTACATTACTTATCCTGTACTGATCCTGAGTTACATCATGTATTATACTCCAGAGCTGCACTCACTATTCTGCTGGTGGAGTCACTGTGTACATACATTACTTATCCTGTACTGATCCTGAGTTACATCCTGTATTATACTCCAGAGCTGCATTCACTATTCTGCTGGTGGAGTCACTGTGTACATACATTACTTTATCCTGTACTGATCCTGAGTTACATCCTGTATTATACTCCAGAGCTGCACTCACTATTCTGCTGGTGCAGTCACTGTGTACATACATTACTTATCCTGTACTGATCCTGAGTTACATCCTGTATTATACTCCAGAGCTGCACTCACTATTCTGCTGGTGCAGTCACTGTGTACATACATTACATTACTTATCCTGTACTGATCCTGAGTTACATCCTGTATTATACTCCAGAGCTGCACTCACTATTCTGCTGGTGCAGTCACTGTGTACATACATTACTTATCCTGTACTGATCCTGAGTTACATCCTGTATTATACTCCAGAGCTGCACTCACTATTCTGCTGGTGCAGTCACTGTGTACATACATTACTTATCCTGTACTGATCCTGAGTTACATCCTGTATTATACTCCAGAGCTGCACTCACTATTCTGCTGGTGCAGTCACTGTGTACATACATTACTTATCCTGTACTGATCCTGAGTTACATCCTGTATTATACTCCAGAGCTGCACTCACTATTCTGCTGGTGCAGTCACTGTGTACATACATTACTTATCCTGTACTGATCCTGAGTTACATCCTGTATTATACTCCAGAGCTGCACTCACTATTCTGCTGGTGCGAGTCACTGTACTGTGCATACATTACATTACTTATCCTGTACTGATCCTGAGTTACATCCTGTATTATACTCCAGAGCTGCACTCACTATTCTGCTGGTGCAGTCACTGTGTACATACATTACTTATATCCTGTACTGATCCTGAGTTACATCCTGTATTATAATCCAGAGCTGCACTCACTATTCTGCTGGTGCAGTCACTGTGTACATACATTACTTATCCTGTACTGATCCTGAGTTATATCCTGTATTATACTCCAGAGCTGCACTCACTATTCTGCTGGTGCAGTCACTGAGTACATACATTACATTACTTATCCTGTACTGATCCTGAGTTACATCATGTATTATACTCCAGAGCTGCACTCACTATTCTGCTGGTGGAGTCACTGTGTACATACATTACATTATTTATCCTGTACTGATCCTGAGTTATATCCTGTATTATACTCCAGAGCTGCATTCACTATTCTGCTGGTGGAGTCACTATGTACATACATTACATTACTTATCCTGTACTGATCCTGAGTTACATCCTGTATTATACTCCAGAGCTGCACTCACTATTCTGCTGGTGCAGTCACTGTGTACATGCATTACTTATCCTGTACTGATCCTGAGTTACATCCTGTATCATACTCCAGAGCTGCACTCACTATTCTGCTGGTGCAGTCACTGTGTACATACATTACATTACTAATCCTGTACTGATCCTGAGTTACATCCTGTATTATACTCCAGAGCTGCACTCACTATTCTGCTGGTGCAGTCACTGTGTACATGCATTACTTATCCTGTACTGATCCTGAGTTACATCCTGTATCATACTCCAGAGCTGCACTCACTATTCTGCTGGTGCAGTCAGTGTGTACATACATTACTTATCCTGTATTGATCCTGAGTTACATCCTGTATTATACTCCAGAGCTGCACTCACTATTCTGCTGGTGCAGTCACTGTGTACATACATTACTTATCCTGTACTGATCCTGAGTTATATCCTGTATTATACTCCAGAGCTGCACTCACTATTCTGCTGGTGCAGTCACTGTGTACATACATTACTTATCCTGTACTGATCCTGAGTTACATCCTATATTATACTCCAGAGCTGCACTCACTATTCTGCTGGTGCAGTCACTGTGTACATACATTACATCACTTATCCTGTACTGATCCTGAGTTACATCCTGTATCATACTCCAGAGCTGCACTCACTATTCTGCTGGTGCAGTCACTGTGTACATATAATACATTACTTTGGTATTCCCAGCTGATTCAGAGCTTGCTGTGGTGACTCTTTTGGGGAAGCGTTATCTTTACACCAGGCACTGTGCAGTCATCTATAAAGTCCCCTGCTTTATAGCAGCTGTAGAAAACCACCTTTCTGACTGTTTCCAGTGGTCTGAACATTACACTAAGATGTTTATTACAGTTTAGAATCCTTCAGACTTAGATATAATCTCATCAGTTGATTTCCCTGTGCAGATATCTCCTGACATGACGATGAGGGGGCGTGCACTGTGACGCAATGCTGATGTCGAAGAATTACTCTCTGAATTTCTGACTGTCACCCAGGAAGTTTGGGCTCATTAATAAAAGCTTCTGTCCAAACCTAACAAATCCGTCTGACGTCTGATTTTTGGAGGGTCTGTTGGGTGGTGGTCCCTCCCAGCTGCTCAGAAATTCAGAAATGGAGGGTGTGACCCTCTGGTTAACATTATCCCTTCTCTGAACTGATTTAAAGGGACTGTTCCTTTTTATTAGAATGGGCCCTCTTAAACAGGTTGTCCCACTGGCTGAGACCCCCAACCATTTAAAGTGGCATCCATCCGTAAGTGTTTAATTATCCTGCAGCGCCACCACAGGGGAAACCAAGCATTACACAAGTCCCATGCAAATCAATGGGCTGTGTGTGTCTTGCGTGGACATGCCGGGTCCTCCTGAGTGAGCTTGTCTCTGGTCAGGATAATTGATGGAGATTTGAATTGATGACCCCCCCCCCCCTACAGTTTAGACACCCCTTTCATGAAGGATGAATATAGAGAGGGGTCTTGCACATAAAGTTTTCCAGATGACTTGCACTGAGGCTACAGGCTGACGAGCCTCACGTCTGTAAACCGGGGGCGTTCTCCTTAATGGGGCGACTCGGAGGAGCCTAACAAGGATAATAAGAGGAATATAACAGAATAGACAAAATGTAATAAAGGAGACGAAAGTGAGTCACAAACAGAGATCAATGCAAGCGACCCACACAACGAAGACGCGGACGCTTGTCAACAACCCAATTAAACACCCCGAGACGCGGAACATCTGGGTCCTGGGAGACGTTTCTGTGGCCGAGAGACTGGGAGATCAAGATCGTCAAGGTAAAATAATTGCACTAGGTGACAGGATTCAGGACTCTGCCGCTAATGTGAACTCTACCTGCAAATGATGGCACATGGCAGGAATGCTGGTAATGTGGGTGGATATAGATGGGGGGGGGGGGTAGTTATTGTATGATGCATGGTGCATGGTGTGGGGGAGGCTGTAGGGACTCTTAATGAACTATATATTCACTGCGGAGCAGGGGTGCTGCATGGGCAGGGGGAGGCACAGGGTAAAACCTAACGTTCAGCTACTTTCTAACCTAATTTGTGCATCATTTTCAAGATTTCTGCTTGCAGTCAGTGAGCGGACACATTCTGATTGATAATTCTTTGTATTCTTTGTTTCCAGCCGTTGGAGGATACGCCTCATTTATGACGAGGGGTGTGCCATAAATTAGGCACTGCCCCAGCAGTCTGTGTACCTGGAGTAAAAAATACTTCAGCCCCTGACTGGCGTCGTTTTTAGGCCCCTTTCAGACGAGCGAGTTCCACGCATCGGACTCGCAGCGTAAGTAGGCGGCAGCTCCCGTCCTGACCTCCCAGCACTGAGCATAGAATTGTATTGATTTATGATGCTATGTAACTCTTACAGTTCTGGAATGTATTGGATAACACTGACATTATGCTGTCATAATACCTTCCAGAACCCTAAGGGTTACATAGCATCATAAATCAATACAATTCAACCTGTACCAACACTGATGGGGTAGCATAGAATTGTATTGATTTATGATACTAGGTAACTCTTAAAGTTCTGGAAGGTATTATGACAGCATAATGTCAGTGTTATCCAATACATTCCAGAACTGTAAGGGTTACATAACATCATAAATCAATACAATTCTATGCTACCCCATCAGTGCTGGGAGGTCAGGACGGGAGCTGCCGCCTACTCACTCTGCAAGTCCAATGCGTGGAACGCTCGTCTGAAAGGGGCCTTACTCCTCTTTTATGCTTGCTTTCAGGGCTAAATCTTAGCAAATTTGCCAGGGCTGTCCCTGTTCTTCCACTGCCAAGTAAAAACCCTCAAAAAGGGGTCTTGTGACTAATTTTAAAACTGGTGTAAATATGTACGTAACTGACTCCTAATGTCTATTAGAAAGTTTACTGACTATTTGGATAAAACGAGAAAAACCCTTTAAAAAAGTCCCACAACATTGTAACATCATTTGTGCTTCATTTACCCACCATTTTCAAGATTTCTGCTTTCTGTCAGTGAGCGGACACATTCTTGCATATGAAAGTGCAAAACAAAAGTCCTGCCAGGGTTTTGGTTACAGTGGAGTCCTCCGCAGCAGCGCACCTCTCTTTCCTGTCCCGGTATACGCTGCTAGAATGTATCAGTGTAAATACAATGTATCGATCTGGAGTCAACACTGGTTGTCCAAACTGGGTAAAACTATAGCAAACTCATGTATTAGGTCCGTGCAGGTTTTCAACCCCTGGATTTAAAGGGGTTTTTCGGCTTTATTTGTATTGATGGCCTATCCAGCTGTTTGAAGAGAAAGCAGCGCTGGTACAAGAGCTGCCTTCTCTTCATTGTTTACCAGCTCGCCATCGCAACCGCAGCAGTGATCAGGTCTAATTACGAGTAAGCCGTCCCATTCACTTCTATGAGACGGCTCCTTCCCATTCAAGTGTATAGGAGGGGGCTGTCCCATTGAAGTGAATGGGACGGCTTACTTGTAATTACGCTGCGAGCAGGTAAGCAATGAAGAGAGGGCAGCGCTCGTACTAGCGCGGCTTTCTCTTCAAACAGCTGATCGGCGGGGGTGCTGGTGTCGGACCCTCGCCAATTTGATATTGATGACCTATCCTGACCTATCCTATTCTTGACCTCCTTTAATCAAAAATGTTTCCATTCACTAACAGCAAGCAGAGATCTTGAAAAGAGTGAGGAATCAAAACGCAAAGTATATTACAAAGTTTAAATGCTATTTTTTTTTTTTGGGGGGGGGGGCATTTAATGACATCTGGGGTCTTTGTATGGGGGGCTGGATGATTTTGGACCATCAGGTGGCAGGCCCTGCACACTGTATCACATACACACCCCAGCGGAGCGGAGCCAGGAAGGGGTTAAGCCTGCTCACGGTGCCGCAGATTTCTTTAATACCAGGAATTCCCACCAAGTCTTGGTCCAATTACTGTGACACGAGGTTAACAAGAAAAAAAATGGAAGAAACAGCCCCAAGACGAACACAAAGGTTGGGCTTAATGTTTTTTGCTTAGCTCTATCTGCTATCTTTAATTTCGCAGTAATATCCTTTTCGCTGGTTCTCCGGCCGCCTCGGTCGGCTCGCACTCTCTTTTCATTACAGCTCAGCTCGCGTCTCAAAGTCGATAATCATTTTTCATTTTTTTTCTCTTCTAAATCCACACCTGCCCCTCCTCCCCCGAGCCCTATCTCCCTACCATGTTGTCTTGCTAGGAGCCACTGCCAATTTCCCGCCGCCGCGGCGGAGCAGCCCTCATTTTCTCCCTGTTTTCCGTGAAACTGTTCATGAACTGGGAGGTAATGGGGAGATTCCTGCCTTATACCCTTGTTACTGCCAAAGCAAATATTTAAAGGGCACCTGCCAGCAGCATCGACCCTATTAAGCCAGACATAATACCTGGTAGGGTTGATCCTGTTGATTAAAATGTTACCAGTCTTGTGAAAGTCAATCGAGAAAAAAAACTTCTAGTCTAATGAGGGCTTCAGTGCACCAAGGGTTGTGGCCAGCACTGGAACGCGGTGGAGCAACAAGGGGATAGGCCCGCCCCTTCATGCACTGAAGTCCTGATTTGCATAAAGGAAAATGTAGTTTTTTTTTCTTCTCTGGAACTCGGCAACTGGTATAATTTTAATCAGCAGGACAACCCTACCAGACTTCATAGAGTTGATCCTGCAGACAGGTGCTCTTTCACAGGCTTCTGTAAGAATATTTTTCCCAAGACAGCGCCACCCTTGTCCACGTCTGGTATTGCAGCTCTGCCTGATCCAAGGGAATGCAATACCAGATGCAGCCTATGGACCAGAGTGGCGCTGTTTGTCACACACTGGCATATGCTAACATGGATATATAGCAGCTTCCCTCCTCATTGGAAGCCCCTTTTCCCTAATTAGCAGCCCCCATAGGGATTTCAGGACGCTGCGCATGTGTCCAGTCTCCAGTGGATATGTATTACACCCTAGATGTCATTTAGATAGCAGGAAAGAGAAAAATTCCCATACAACTGTGCAGGACCACAGCAGCACCGCACCCCCTTCATTCACTGGATTGGTGGGGGTCACGGAGAAGCGATGGCGTTCTCTACCGAGATGGGAATAGCCCTTTAAGACAGGTTATTGCGATGCACTTCAGAAAATTTTAACTCTTTATTTTTTTGTTTTTGCAAGCACCTGACTCGGGGGCTGAGGCTCCTTCTGGTCATGGACCCTCAGGCACTGCCCAAATGTGCAAATAATCAGATGACCCCCAGTGTAGGGAGTGCACAGGCCGTTGCATCCAGTAATTCTCCTGTTTTAGCTTCCACTCAGAGCATCGTTGTGCATTTTTGCAGCATTTGTACTACAGTTGTATTTAGCTCCAGGGTTGAAGTGCCCCGTGGCTGGGAATGGGGTTTTACGCAGTTTCATGGTGTTTTTTTAGGGCGTGCAGTATTTTTTTTACCCCCACATGTCCTATTCTTTGCTGGCTTTGAGTTATTTGTGCAGGGTTTTCGTCCCGTTGAGTCGTCTCTTTGAATACAGCAGCCACTTGCAGCCAGGGGCGGATTGGGAACTTAAGGTGTCCCTGGAAAAAATTCTGAAAGTGGCCCCATGTTGTATGCGGGTCCAAGCTGACAGAAGACAGGCCAAAACAAGTAGGCGGGGACAACAGAATTAGGCGGAGCCTGCAATACCGTACTGCAGCACAGAATACCGCCCCTGCAGAACCAAATACCACCAGGCAGCACAAAATCCTGCCACCCAACCACAGTATTCAACTGTATCACTGTCCTGAGGATAGTAATACAGCTGAGTTCAGGAGGGCATCTGTGGCATCAGATCATTATGTCCCTGGCCTGCGGCCATCAAGAGGGCTTGGGTTGTCCCCTGGGCGTTGGCCCACTGGGAAATTTCCCTGTAGGTTCTATGGCCAATCCGCCCCTGCAGGGCCTTGGCTTTGGCAGTACGGTGGTATTGTGCTCTTGCAGTAACTCACTGTCATTTTGCAGCACCACAAGCCCCAAGGCCGCGTTCTGGTGGGCTCTGTACGGCCCAGACCACCCGAACTTCTGCTGGCCTGAACATGGATCCTCATGACGTGGATTGACTGATGTGGGTTGGAGGTTGTCACCCTAGTAGAGACCCTAAAATACATACGAGTGCTAGTACATGCCAATACATAAAACACCCGTGTAACTGGGGCAAAGATGCATTTATTACCGCTCACCCACTTACCTAAATCAGTAGGACATGTCAATATAAGACACTGGGGCACCATGACATGTTCCTAACCCCTCCTCCAGCCTGTTCTACCCCTTCCCTTTTCTGCAGGATCTCTGTAAATTTTCAAAAACCTCCTCAGTCACCAAAAAATCCATCTAGTGTAAAACAGTAAATGCAGGAGGAGGGGGATGCAGCTGCAGTTCTTCACTCAGCGCAGCCCAGCTCTGACATCACACCAGGAAAAAGACCCCAACTCTACCAGAACCATGGCTGTACTATGGGGCGGGTCATTCCTTGATTATGCCTGACGCCCAGGTGCTTTGTAATGCTGATACGGGATCTTACAGAGCAGCATTGTTTTCCTGGTCCTGGCAGGAGCCAAAGGGCATATTGGCCCAGGGTCTCCCTGCCACACTGTAAAGTAATTTTGTGTTAGCTGTCAGGCATTCTTATGTTGGTACAGAGTGTGTTCACTGTATGGCACTACTATGCTTGCACTATAAGGCGGTATTACATGGACACTATAGGTATGGCAATAACAGAAGCTACAAATCTATGAAGCAGCTGCAAATGGGGTGAAATGTGAAGTATTTATTTGTAGGAATGGACATGGATGGATATTGGGGTTCCTCTGTAGAAGCCATGGCAGTATGCTTGATTTTAGGTGGAAGGGTAGGGGGGCACATAATGTATAGTATGGTGCATGGAGCCATGTTTAAAAGCAATGCAGATACAGTATATCGAATAAATTGTGTCTTATGCATCTCCAAAAGATATAAAGCACTCAGCAGTCAGTGTGAGGCGTCCATCCTGAGCGGGGGCTGGTGGCAGGGTGAACCCCCTGTCGGGAGAGAACGCGGCCGGTGACAAGATAGCAGTTGAGCTGTCTGTATGTCATGTATTAGACGGTGTAGATGCAGATTACCTGTGACTGAAGGCGGCTGACAGCTGTGATGGATGCGCTGCCTGCTCCTCCTGTCTAATGCATAAAGAAAAGAATAAACCTAAAGATTCTGTACAAGGAGAAGGAACGAGAGAAGGAACGTGTCACCTCCTTCATTCTAAGGAATTATATTTCCAGAGATTAAAACATAGTGTGGGTTTCCCTTAAATATTGGCTTGTTATATTGTAAGGACCAATGTTACAATATTATCTATCTATCTATCTATCTATCTCATATCTATCTATCTATCTATCTCTATCTATCTCTATATCTATCTATCTATCTATCTATCTATCTATCTATCTATCTATCTATCTATCTCATATCTATCTATCTCATATCTATCTATCTATCTATCTATCTATCTATCTATCTATCTATCTATCTATCTCATATCTATCTATCTCATATCTATCTATCTATCTATCTATCTATCTATCTATCTATCTATCTATCTATCTATCTATCTATCTATCTATCTAATCATCAATAGGAATACTTTGAGCTGCTTCTAAACCTCCTCGTCCACATTAAAAGGTACCAGTATTATAAATGGTTCATAATAGGCTGGGGCCCTATTACAGGTTCTGCCTTGGGGCCCCGCAGCTTAAAGATATACAGCACCTCTGAACCTCCGCCTTCAGTTTCCTCTGATTCATGTTTTGCTATCCTGCAACATTTACTTTCCCATAGAAGTCAGTGTAGCGCGCCAGTACAACGGTCGCATTATATTTAGGGCTCATGCACACCAATGTATTTTTTTTCTGTGTTCGTTCTGTTTTGTTGCAGCCCATATGTGGAACCAATCACTTCAATGGGTCAGCAAAAAACAGAAATGACTCCGTGTGCATTCCGTTTCCGTATGCCCGCATGGCCGTTCCGCAAAAAAAGATAGAATATGTCCTATTCTTCTGCATTTTGCAGATAAGGAAAGGCATTGTCACAATGGATCCTCCAAAAAATCAGATGCCATACAGATGACACACGGGCGTCATCCTTATTGTTTGCGGATCCGTGCGTGGCCGTGTGCATGAGCCCTTACACTGACTTCTATAGACGACAGCAAAAAGTCCTACGACTTAACCACGATTTATTGCAGAACTACCACTCCCTGCATCTACAGCGTGGGAGGATGACAATTATCCTAAGCGGCGGTCGTATATTTCTAAGCAGTGATCCCCGGCACGGCTTTATTATCCCATTAGAGGTTATGTTATACGGTCCCTTCCTCCCTCGGACCATTTCGCCTCTGTCCTTAAATCTTGACCGGTTTGCACGTTGCGGCTCTATTAACCTGCTATATTTCTATATAATGGAACGGCGTTGGGTTAGTGCAATGTTAATGAAGTAGAGGTCTGGCCGGTGGCCGGGCGCGGCGTCCATCCTGCAGTCTGTGCCATTCATCTCCGTTCACTTCTCCTCCACTTTATAACTCTCATTCTTGGCTTTGTTCTTGGTCTCAGCGTTTTCTCCTATCTCGTCCTCGGCTAATCCGCCTTTCTTCTCCCGGCTCTTTGTAGCGCCCGGCTCCCCGGCTCTTCCATTATCTCCTGTCTCTTGCTTTCAATATCCTTATAGTTAGCATTTTTGCTCCCTCTCTCTACTTCTCTCTATCCCCTTATCTCCCAATCCCTTATCTCTCCCTCTCTTTCCCGCCTGGTACTTGCGGTCTCCGCCGGTGCCCCGCCCTCCGCCGCAGACGAGGGTCTAACCCCATTATGCTGGGTAATTTCGGAACATATGATGTTTTTTTTTTCCCAATTCAGTGATGTAAATCTCTTGTGATAAGGACCTATTCACCTTCACAAAGAGAGGACGCTTCTGTCGGCTTCACATGTGGAGATCACAGGAGCTGCTAGGCAATCGCGGCCTGCGCTGAATGCATCAGGCTCCCCGGGGACTGGCGACAGGTCCTGGCATCCATTCTTTGGCGCCATCTGCACGTTCACCTTCCCTAGAGCTTCTTAAGGCGGATGTTCATGTATGAGTGATGTCATCGTTCTACTTATGATATCATTGGGTTGGGGGCCCTGGGACCCCAAAAGCTTCAGATTATACCTCTGAGTGAACCCCTACGTGGATACGACATAGAGACGGCCTATGCAGCTGCAGTTGGGCTCCCGGCAAGAGGGGTACCCAACTCAAGTTGGGGCCATTTTCTTTTCCCAGTGGATGGAGGACTCTTCACCCCATAGACAATACAAAGTTAGGGAACTGGAATAAGAATCACGAGGGGCAATTAAATTTGATATGGGTAAACCTAAAAATTAGGGGGGGGGGCACATACTTTTAGTCTTGCACTGTATGTATGTTTATTAGTAGCGGTATAGTGTATGGTGCAACAGTGATACAAGATACAGTGCATTTAGCTCCAGGTGGCCATCCTATTTTGGGATGGTGAGGGTTGTGATGGGACCCTTTTTTTTTCATTTTTCCCTTTAAATTCAACAACCAGGAAATAAGAGGTTAAAGTGGAAATGAATGTTAAAGGGTTTCTGTCATCACGTTTTGACATTATAAGCTGTCTGACATTAGCTATGTGCTAATGTCAGAGCAGCTTGATAATGTCTTTTTTATAAAAATCCGATTTATATTCAGGCTAAAAAACGTACTTTTATAATATGTAAATTAGCCTCTAGGAGCAGGGGGGGGCGTTGCCCTGCTCCTAGAAGCTCCGTGCGGCACCCTTCTGGAACGCCGCCTTCTTACTTTGAGTGACAGTGCCGGGCAGCGATCCTTCGGCACTGTCTCCTTGTGAAATGCCGCGCCTGCACGGCCGCTCTGTATTCGGCGCAGGCGCGGTGAGCAGAGGACGCTGGTGCTTGCTGCCGAATACAGAGCGGCCGTGCAGGCGCGGCATTTCACAAGGGGACAGTGCCAGAGGATCGCTGCCCGGCACTGTCACTCAAAGTAAGAAGGCGGCGTTCCAGCAGGTTGCCGCACGGAGCTTCTAGGAGCAGGGCAACGCCCCCCCTGCTCCTAGAGGCTAATTTACATATTATAAAAGTACGTTTTTTAGCCTGAATATAAATCGGATTTTTATAAAAAAGCCATTATCAAGCTGCTCTGACATTAGCACATAGCTAATGTCAGACAGCTTATAATGTCAAAACGTGATGATAGAAACCCTTTAAACTCCTATTTATGCTGAGCCTGCTACTTTCAGGATCTAGCGTGTCCTCCCTCCATCCCCCAGGTGTGCTTTGAAGCCCATTCATCTGGATGAGAACTGCGCCCTCTACTGGAGAATGTATGTTCCACCCCTGGGTGCACTGTCTGTGGCTTGCAGGGAATGGCATAGATCTCCAAGATGGTGAATTCAGGATAGGCAGGAATTTGGGATGGTGAGGGATGGGCCTGACTCTAATTTTAATATTTTTGCAGCTACATACATTGACTATTGTCCATAGCAGGAATGCTCAACCTGCGGCCCTCCAGCTGTTGCAAAACTACAACTCCCAGCATTCCCAGACAGTCTACAGCTATCAGGCTGCAGCAGGGCATGGTGGGAGTTGTAGTTTTACAACAGCTGGAGGGCCGCAGGTTGAGCATGCCCGGTCCATAAGAATCACCAGAGGAACTGTACCTTAGGTCAGAGGTTGGACCTCTCTGCCCCCCACCATAATCTGCACACAGACCCCCACCCCAGTATAAAAGAAGGATGGATCATATAAGTCTTCTTTTCTTCTTTACTACAAGAAGGGGCAAACAAGTCCCTGTCCTGGGATGATGCAGCAGTGGTCACCATGAGCCCCTTTTTTGCCACAGCCCCCCATCCTATCCCTGTAATACATAGGATGCGAGCCCTCGCTGGGATGATGAGACCGGACGTGCTGTTTGTTTCTGTCATCATGTTTCCATCTTCTATTATAACCCGTGGATACAATGTGACAAATAAGTGACAGGCAGGATTGATGGAGGTGGGGACATGGGGTCGGACCGCGTTCTCTCTGCGGTCCAAATAATGATGTTCTGTGCAGCGGGAAGAACGTGTCTTGTTATAATCTTAAATGTAGAAATGAGGCAATGATTCTACCCACAACTGAAGGGTCACAGGGGAAAGAGAGCATAGAATCAGTGACGATGAAATACCCCCCTCAGCTCAAAGATACTGCAGCGTTTGAAGAGTGACACCATAAATGAATACAAAAATCACAAGGAAAGATTGGAGGTCAGGAACGGACTGGGTATCAGATGACTGGGCTAGAAAATATTGGGGCAAAGAGACTGGAAACCAGAAACCAGTGGATAATTAAAAAGGAAATAAACCAATAGATACCAGAAATAGATAGGGGTAATAAACTACTAGCCATGAGGGCAGTATTGGGGTAATAAGCCCCTGCACACCAGGGAGGGACTGGGGTAATAAACCACTGGACACCAGGGAGGGGCTGGGGTAATAAACCACTGGACACCAGGGAGGGGCTGGGGTAATAAACCACTGGACACCTGGAAGGGACTGGGGTAATAAAACACTGGACACCAGGGAAGGATTGGGGTAATAAACCACTGGACACCAGGGAAGCACTGGGGTAATAAACCACTGGACACCAGGGAAGTACTGGGGTAATAAACCACTGGACACCAGGGAAGTACTGGGGTAATAAACCACTGGATACCAGGGAAGCACTGGGGTAATAAACCACTGGACACCAGAGAAGTACTGGGGTAATAAACCACTGGACACCAGGGAAGTACTGGGGTAATAAACCACTGGACACCAGGGAAGAACTGGGGTAATAAACCACTGGACACCAGGAAGGGACTGGGGTAATAAACCACTGGACACCAGGGAGGGACTGGGGTAATAAACAACTGGACACCAGGGAGGGACTGGGGTAATAAACCACTGGACACCAGGGAGGGGCTGGAGTAATAAACCACTGGACACCAGGGAAGAACTGGAGTAAGAAACCACTGGACACCAGGGAAGAACTGGAGTAATAAACCACTGGACACCAGGGAAGCACTGGGGTAATAAACCACTGGACACCAGGAAGGGACTGGGGTAATAAACCACTGGATACCAGGGAGGGACTGGGGTAATAAACCACTGGACACCAGGGAGGGGCTGGGGTAATAAACAACTGGATACCAGGGAAGCACTGGGGTAATAAACCACTGGACACCAGGGAGGGGCTGGGGTAATAAACCACTGGACACCAGGGAGGGGCTGGGGTAATAAACCACTGGACACCTGGAAGGGACTGGGGTAATAAACTACTAGACAGCATAAAAGGACTGGGGTAATTAACCACTGGACACCAGAGAGGGACTGGGGTAATAAACCACTGGACATCAGGGAAGAATTGGGGTAATAAACCACTGGACACCTGGGAGGGACTGGGACTTGGGTAACAAACCACTGGACACCAGGGAGGGACTGGGACTTGGGTAACAAACCACTGGACACCAGGGAGGGACTGGGACTGGGGTAATAAAATACTAGACACCAGGGAAGGACTGGAGTAATAAACCCCCTGCATATTGTCACCCTGTGACTGAGGGTTCACAAAAAGAAGAATTTGACCAATCCCTCAGCCTCAGCATGTCACATCCTAGAGAGATAGGTCCCAGATCGTGTACCCTCAGACGCCCCCTGCTCGCTCTGGTTTAAGATGTCTTGTTACACTCTTCCATTAAACTCCATCTCACCCCAAAACTGTCATCAGCCGCAGTGACTCACACCCCAGACCTTACAGCTCACACGGGGCTATATTTGTAAGAAGCTGACAGATCTACACCACCAGAGCCCATGAATCCTAAATTAGATGGGGGCCCAGGGAATGTTAAGTATTGCATCACCCTAACATATTTTTTATTTTTTTGGTGTGGGGGGGGGGGGGGACGGACGGTAGGGGGGCGGAAGGACACTTATTAGTGGCACTTTAAAGGGTAACTGTCATATTTTTATTTTATTTGCTAGTTTATTAGAGCTCGGCATGTAGACCTGAGTTAGTCTGTCAATGATTGTCAAAAGATCTGTAATTACCTTATAATAACAGCTTTCATTAATGTCCTCTGTCCCTTTCCAGTGACCGTTGTTAGGACTTGTCTGTCTTCCCTTTAGTATAAACAGAAGACAGGGGGCGGTCCTTCACACTGCAGGCCTGCATTAGGCTTTAAAGTGAGGAGGCGTGTCTATCAGTAATCTAATCTGATTGGCTGGCAGGGAGCTGCTGGCTACAGCAAGTGTGTATGGGAAGTGAGGGAAAGCAGTTTTGGCCTCAGAGAACTGACAGAGGAGCCATCTTGAGAAGGTCCTCATATTGTAAATGTTTAAACAGCCGGAACTATGGGAAAAACTCAAGGAAAACAGTGGTATGTGAAGAAACTAAAGATTGCTTTATGCATAATGCTGCTGCAGTAACATATGCTAAAATAGATTTTTTGATGAAAACATGACAGTTACCCTTTAAGTAACTTTTTTATTCTCAGTCTAATACATAATAACATTTTATTTCCTGCAATGTCAGGAATGCTGCAAAGAGGAAAGTACTGTGCAAGAGATGTGGAAAGGACACGCCACACATGTCTGGTGATGGTAGGTGGTGCTGAGAGATGGTGACCCCGAAACACTGGTGAGCAATGCATTTGATTGACAGCGCGTTACACACACAGGGAACCTCACAGTGTCTATGTACTAGGGATTGTTCATGAGGGAATTTCTTACAAACAATTAGTATGTAAGGCTCCCTTAAATGGTTCTGTGCACTTTCAGGGACATTCTTTTTTATGATTGCATTTTACTCATTTTGGGCTAAAATTTTTTGTAGTTGATCCTTATTAAAATATTCAGCCATTCTGTCACAAAAGGTTAACAGTTTTTCTAGCTATGTAAATAGTACTTTTTATTTTCACTTTTAAATTTAAATGACTAAAAGCTCATAAACACTTATCCATGCCACATTCTTATCAGTAAGATAAGTATTGAGCTAGAATGATTCTTTATAATGTCAGAGATAGGGAGCCGTCAGCTGAGCTGCCTGACGGAACAGATTGAAAATTCATATCCTGCCACTAGAGAATCTCAAGGCTGCACAAAGACAGTGGTTCAAAATTTTTAATAGAGACCAATTGAAAAAATGATATTTAGCTCAAAATCAGTACAATGCACTAATAAAATAAATTCCCCCCAAATGTGTACATACAGTAGCCTTTAAGCCATGGTAAGGGGATTTCAGCTTTCCTGCCTCATGACAACATTGCTCTGTCATGTCGGTGTTATCAGAGGGATAGTTAAAGGGGTTGTCCCATCTTGGACAATGGGGTCATTTCGCTAAGATATGCCCCTATTGTCTGATAGGTGCGGGTCCCACCGCTGGGACCCGCACCTATATCGAGAACGAAGCCACGAAAGTAAAGGAGGGTGCATTGCGCATGCGCAGCCGCCCTCCATTCATTTTCTAAGGGGCTGGCGAATATAGCTGAGCACTGGCTCAGCTATTTCCGTCAGCCCCATAGAAATGAACAGGAGACTGCGCGGTGCGCTGCCATTTACTTCTAAGGGAGAGGCGGGGTGCAGCGCTTGGTGGTAGACGGACCCCGGCAAATCTGGGGTCCTCCAGCCACAGCGCTCCCTGCTCCGTTCCCAATATAGGTGCGGGTCCCAGCGGTGGGACCCGCACCTATCAGACAATGGGGGCATATCCTAGCGATATGCCCCTATTGTCTGAGATGGGAATACTTCTTTAAGCTGCCCAGAGACAGGATGACTAATGTTCTGATTGTTGACTATGAAGCTAAGATGCCAGAGCAGGTCTACAGGACATGTTGTCCTGGGGATGCTCTTATCAAAGGGAGCCGGTGACTAGGGTTGAGGGAAGCGCGCTTCGGATCATAGATCCAAAGTCGCTTTGGTCAAAACTTCATTTGAATGCTGTACGGAGATCTGTCTCCATGCAGCATTCTAATGTATGGGCTGCGCAGAGATGAAATTTGTCATCTTCGAAGTCGCACGAGACTTCGGGGAATTACTTCGGACATCGATTATTCAACTTGAAAACAATTTTAAAACTGTGACCTGCCCTGGGTTTTATGAAACGTGTCAATTCTTTAAGCAGTTTTTTTTGTGTGCGGATTTCATCCATTTCAATGGACGGGTGAGATTCGTGGCAAATCAAATCTGCAGCAAAAGCCGTAGTAAGTAAGTAAGTAAAACATGCAGATTCGGGTGCGGTATTGATGTGAAAATGCACAGAAATCTATACAGATTTTCTATTGGTAAACCTGCACCATGTGCAGTTAGCCTTAGGGTACGTTCGCACACCAGATTTCTGCCTCGGATTTCTGCTGTGGGTTGCACGACAAAAATTTGCGTGAAAGTGGCCTTAGGTTGAATTCACATGCAGCAGATTTGTTGTAGAAATGTAATCAGTCCCCTTTAAATCAGCTCAGATTACCCGTTTCTGCAGGTGTCTGCTCGTAGCGTTGTGTCCGTCGCGCTATCGGGGGCTTCAGGGGCCACATCACACTAAAATCTATTTCCACCGAGCTCAGCGTCCAACCCGAACAGGTGTCGCCATTTGTCTCAATAATGTTGACCATGGTATGAATCATATGCATGGGTACTGACTGTCAGGATTACTGGACCCACCTGCAGCTAAGCTGACTGATGCCCGTGCCTGGCACCAAAATACACAGACCTGGCGGGGCGAGACAACCTCTGGCACCCCTCCGGGGGGGGGGGGGCTGGGAGGCTGTCTGTGTACACAGCAGAGGAAGGGTTACATTTCTGATTTTTAGGACTTGGCTCAGCCATCCCTGAGTCTGTGCCCCCGTGGTGCCCCCGGGAATAAAAGGTGGCAAAGCAGCTGGAAGAAACCTGCCAACACGAATACAGATTCCGCATCACATTTCTGAAAAGTTTGAACATTGAAAATGCAAATTCTATACTTGGCACAAAGCCGCAGATTCAGCACGAACTCAGAACTGCTGTACGGGAGGCTGAGAGGTGCTGGCAAGGATGGCAGGCAGTAACCCATTGGTGGCAGTGCTGGTAGACATCTGCAGATGACATTCTGACAGTGTGTATTATGAGGTTCTGCAGCAGCTGAGGTGTGTATTATGAGGTTCTGCATCAGCTAAGGCATGTATTATGAGGTTTTGCTGCAGCAGCTGAGGTGTGTATTAGGAGGTTCTGCAGCAGCTGAGGTGTGTATTATGAAGTTCCATGGGACCGTTTTGCGGTCAAGAATAGGCATTTCTACTATGGGCAACCTGTTCTGTAAATTGCAGAATGCACACGAGTGGCATCTATGCTTGGAAGATCCGCAATTTGCGGACCGCAGAACACGGCGTGGTCTTGTCCATAAGCCCTTACACTGTTTGTTTTTACCAAGTGCTGAACTACATCATATATAATACTCTAGTCACATCCAGAGCTGCATTTTCAACTTTGCTATCTCATGTGTTCTACTACATTCATCTCCAAAGCTGCATTTACAATTCTGCTGTTACTGTGTACATTATTCTCCAGGCACATCCAGAGCTGCATTTACAATGATATTGTTACATCATGCATTATACTCTGGTCCCATCCAGAGCTGCATTTACAATTCTCCTGTTACATCATGCATTATACTCTGGTCCCATCCAGAGCTGCATTTACAATGATATTGTTACATCATGCATTATACTCTGGTCCCATCCAGAGCTGCATTTACAATGATATTGTTACATCATGCATTATACTCTGGTCCCATCCAGAGCTGCATTTACAATTCTCCTCTCATATCATACATTATACTCCAGAGCTGATTTCACAGTTCTGCCGGCATTCCCTGCTGGGTAGGCTTCACGTCAGGCACTTTGCAGTAGCAGGGCTCATGCACACGACGCTTCCGTTTAGTACAGAGTGTAATAGGGGTGCCATAGAGGAGCATCTCAGGGAATTGCTATTTATGCAATTACTATACTCACTTATATATAAAAGGAAAGGATCATTATTACTGAAAATTTTAGGTGGAAACTTGATATACTGTAACCTGCAATTCCAGGCTGTGCCCTGTAGGTGGCGCACTTGCTTTCTTGCTTTTCCAGTCCCTTTCTGTCTGGAAGATGGGTCACATCTAGGGGTATTAGAGCTCATTTTCCTTGCCCGCTGACCTCCCTTCAGAAGGAGGTGATGTGTCTGCGCTCTCTCTCCCGGGCTATATAATTATTATCTTGCTTTGTGATCATACAGACTCATTGCCCTGTGACCTCCGGCAGCTGCAGATAAAGCCCTTGTCACCAGGCTTCCTGCTAGGTTAGAGTGTCCCTGGAGTGTCACATCTTTGTCAGTACAAATAGATTGCCTGTGCAGGAATTATCCGTATATTACAGCACGTGGCGGCGTCTCCCGTACCGCGGTGTATTAAAGCTTCATCATTAATATTATTGATTCATTATTAGTTTCCGCAATGCAGCATAATCACCGCCATAAAGCACCAGATCCTGGACAATACGTGGCGTAGAGTTTATTATATTCCATTATTCAAACCCACAAAAGAATAACTTTCTGCTACAGTCATAAAACCCGTCACTGCCACTCAGCTTTCCCAGGATCCTGAAGGGCGGGTGCGCCCAGTGGTGCACCCACCCTCCCGTTCCTGCATCACCCGTCTCATACTGAGCTCCCTGCGCCCGCTCATCTATTCATCAGATTCTGTAGGATCACAGGAAGCTGAGATAGCAGGAGCTGTTTGCTGGTAACTGGGGGATTTTTTCTTTTCTCAATATTTTTTTATATTCAGGAAAAGAAAATCTGTGACCGTAGAGTTTCCTTCATGTCACAGGGACAACTAAAGATGTATACAGTATAAGGACCGCAGCAAACAGCACCGAATATCTCAGCTTCCCAGAACACTAGGTGGAATTGCTATGAATTGTGTGAATCTCTGATGAACAACCTCCAGGTGCAACCCTAACGGTGGGGAACTTTACAATCATTGAATACAGGCCGCCATTTTTAAACTCAAATTTGACCATGGCCTCAATGTACAAAAATGTACACTTTTTTATCATGTGGTTTTTAGGTCCAGAATGTGGCGCCATTAATTTCTCAATTTACTTTAGTTATTATATACTGTGTTTATGTATCTATTTAGTTATTATTTATATTTATGTATTCATATTAGTTTTATTTATTTAATCACATAATATATTTATTTATGTACGGTATCTATTTAGATAGTATTAATTATTTTTTATTAGTAACATATATTTCTTTCTTTATTCATTATTTATTTATAGCTCTTTTTTTTCTGATACACTGCTCCAAATCCCCAGCATACACTTGACGTAGTTGAATGATACAATTCTGGCTGCCTGCAGTCACCACTAGGGGGAGCTCAGGATATCCAGTGTTATTATTGAGCTCAGTGCTACTGGTGGCTGCAGGTAGCCAACATAATACCATTTAAATTAGGGGTGCACAGGGGGCCACATGCGGCCCTCAATACTATTCTATGCGGCCCCCAACCATCTGGTAGCAGACGTTTATGTCTTGTGGCTGCTCACATGTATCTTTCATGTATTGTCCCATTAGATGGGAGTACTAGAAGTGTAACTAGACATTCTTAATATATACTGTGTTCAATATGCCATAAATATAGTATTTCACTTGGTAATACCCCTTTAAAGTTTATTTTCGGCCCTTGGAATAGGTTCAGGTTGACAATGTGGCCCCCAACCAGAAAAGGTTGTGCACCCCTCATTTAAATAGACGGGTGATGGGGCCAAAAGGTTACTCTGTGCCATAGGAGGGGCACAGTACTATACAAGAAGCGTGATAGCTGGGTGGCATGTGTCAGTATGTCTGCTTGTTAGGGCTCATGCACACGTATTGCGGCCTGAAAACAGCGGGTCCGCAATATACAAGCACCGGCCGTGTTGGGTCCGTTAATGGGTCCGCAATCCGGAAGATACAGAGTGCTCCCATGGCATTTTGGTCCGTGCCTCTACATTGCAAAAAAATAGAACATGCTCTATATTTGTTTTGCGGTGCGGGCAGATCGCGGACCCACTCAAGTTGAATGGGTCTACTCTGCATATGTCAGCGCCGGCCACACGGACGACGCACAGTTTGGGGAGCGCAGTTTGAGTCCTTATTGCCATGTAAACTTGCGGAGTTGCACTTTTTTCTGTACTTCCCATAGAGCTGCATGGAGCTGGAGCCACCACAAGTGCTGCTCCAGATGTGGTGATTGGGAGGATGGGGACTGTGGCCCCCTTTTTTTGCAATCGTAGGGTCCCAGTAGTTGGACTATCAACAATGTAACATTATTCATCCCGCAGATAGGTGATACAGTTTAACAGCTGGAATACCCAATATTTTGTAGCAGCCGCTGGATAAAGCTCAGGGTACGGCAGGCGTTGGCACCGTCCTGTGTATCCGCGAGCGGCGGCATTACGGTGACAGTAAACCTATAGGAAGTCAGGTCTTTCCAGTTGCTCCAGGGCTCAGCGTTTCCTGCCTTGCTTTATGCCTGAGCGTGCATGATTTACTGACAGTAACAAATGAAGTGACACAGCACGAATGCTATACGTGTTACCGCACGTGAGATCCTGACATTAACAAATGGAGTGACATGCCAAAATCTGCGTATGTGTTAAAACCAGAGCGTTTCCGTGAAAATAGCCAGCATGGAAATACTGGGCGAAAGGTACGAAGGGGGCGCAAGCCATAGTGGGCGAGCTTAAGAAGTGGAATGGACATGGCATGGAGGGACGTGGAAAATACGCCCAGGGTGCACGGGGTGGAGGGATGCCAACAAGCCAGCCAGGTATAAGTTAGTAAACTGGGTAAATATACAGATAAGGCAAACATTAACTTGAAACGCGTTGTAAGAAACTTTAAATTGACCTCCAAAAGTACCAAAAATATTGAAAACTCATGTCAAAGTTGTCTGTATTTAACCCATTTGTCATGTTAAGGTTCGCCTCATCTGTACAACTCCTTCCTGCTACTATGTGTCACCGGACCACCAGGGAACTGTGACGTATTGCATAAGGTTAATATTGTAGTCAAAATGAAGGGGTTACATACATTGTATCGAGCAAGAAAGCGTATGAATCCCCTGGAGCTCACATCACGTTTTTCCCATCCTTTTAATGTATACAATAAACATATAAGTTAAAGACTGATATCATACGTTGGCATCCGTTCACCCTATAGTTGTAAAAAAAAAACCGTATGCGACTGTGCAGGATACAAGAATGCGGTGTGCTGTGTTTTTGTATAATTCTTTTTTTTTTTTGTAATATATACGTCCAACGGAGGCATAAACGTGATGTGAACACAGCCTTACATGTGCTGTGCTCCTGCGATGGGGCCCCTTGTAGCTACTCCAACTCCAAATGTGAAAGGTGACTTTAAGAAGACGCCCGTGCTCCATTTGCCACATCAGCCGTGAGATTCTTGCCCCTTTAAACATGATTCCTCGGTCAGTGGATTACACCCTGCCCATATAGAAGGAGTTATATACAGCTTGTGCTGAGAAGGTGCTGATGGAGGGGCACCTGCATGGGCACTCATCTAGCCTCATCAGAGATACATAAGGCATCCAGAGAGAGCACAGCTGGCAGCAGAGGTAGACACAGGCTGGCACTGGGAGGACATTAAGAGTAAATGAGCAGACAGAGAAAGAGCGCAGCAGCAACTTGGGCGAGCAGCGGGAGGAGATGGGCTCGCTGCATTAGAGCGATCTCGCTGGCTGCCTGCCCTAATCACACACTGACATCCGCGGTCACACATTAGCTGGAGCTGCCGGGGGGAGGGATGTGACTCAACTCGTAAGGAGGCGATTTAAGAGTTTCGGGAAATAAAACAGATTTGGTTTTCCAGATGCAGCAGTTTATTAACCTGAATGGGACTTTCTTTCGTGCAGCGCCATACAGCCCAGGTCTAATTATACCCCCAATTAGTAACTTCACCCCCAGCGAGCTTTTGCCTCGTTAACTTGCAAGTAGCAAAAAGAATAAAAGTAAATGTAATAAATGGGGGTTACTTCTTCGCACTTTGTAAACTGTCTCATAGGGAAGTTCAAGGCCCTAAAATCTGCAAGTGTGCCAAAAGTTCGGCTTTTTGTGTGAAGATCTGGAATGGGTTTATACTAGTTGCATGAAAAGGCTATTTCTGGGCAATTTGGGGACAGGGTATAAAATGGGGGAGTTACTGCCCACTTGTTTTGAAGTTCAAGGGAACTTGTCAGCAGGGTATATGGTGAAGTTATCGCAGCGCTGCAGACCTTATATCTGTAACAACATAGCGGTCACAAGACTGCAGATCTGCACTTCACCTGTAGCAGTCACCTTTCCCATATACTAACAGTGTCTCCTGGTGCTCAGATACCCCCAGGACCCCCCAGGGACCACAGGAAGGATCTAGGACCCAGAGGCAAATCAAACAGACAATTAACAGAATCAACAGGGAAACAAAAGACAACAACTTTAATGCTGGCAGCAATGAAAGGAAGGAGGACTTCAGGTCCAAGATGTAAGGAATAATAAGGACCTGTGCAGAAAGCATAAATATGCAGACTAACTAATCAAGAACTCCACCTTGGAATAACCAAGTTGAGTGAGGTGATCGTCTGACCAGCGTCAGGGGCATAGCTATATGGGTTGCACAGGTAGCAGTCACTACTGGGCCCAGGAGCCTTGTGCTGCATAAGAAGACACCATTTTATAGAAAGTGCATGCAGGTCAAGTTACACCTCTGGCTGGAGAGAAGGATTTGGCATGGGTTGGGGGTGCCGTTTCAGTTTTTGCCTCAGGTACCAGAAAGGCTATGTGCTTCCCTGCCCCTGGCCACAAAGCACTGAGGGAAGGAGGGCCCAAGCTGAACTCTTGCACAAGGGCCCATGAGCGATCAGTTGTAAGGCCTAAACAATACTAGTAAACAGGAGAAGATGAGACAATAGGCAAATCCCTGCTGCTCTTAACAAGATCAAATAAACATTTTGGTCTGTGCCTGCACTAGTCGCAACCCCACTTCTGGGTCATCAGGACTGTTGCATAGGCAGACAAAAATTGATTAATCTGCCCAGACAAGGGCAAACAATCTGTGCATGCGCTGGTTTTCAGCAGTACTGTGCAAGTGCCAAATTTCAGGCATCTTGTGAATGATGTTCATGTACACCCAGTGGGCGTTTGAGCGAGTATTCCGAAAGAGTTTCTCCCTGATGGTCAAGTGTAGCTTTTCATCCAATCACTTACCCTCCTTAATATGTGTCTGGATATAAAAACCGCACATGACCAGTAGAGGGGGCTGTTTTCCGCTCCTACAGATACTTTGCATTGGCTGCAAGAACAATTTATAAAATAGCATAATATTCTCTACTATTGTTTGTGACGCTGCACATAGTACATGGCGTCTAATGAAATCAAGGGGCTGTCCATGTAATGTATGGAAAAGGTCAGAGATACGGCAGGAACGGCATATAGGGCGCATGGACAGAGGTTGTCTAGCTCTTAATAAAGGGGTCCCAGCACTTCATAAAATGTCACCCCTCCATTTAAGTCAGGTCTTATGTAACTGAATTAGGTAGAGATCATGAGCTCTATCTCATAAAGTGGGATCCCGAGAAATAGACATATATTGTAATTAACCATATAGACAGGGGTTGTCCTAATGAGATCACTATTCCCTTAATAAACTGACTTCTTAAGTGTCAGCACCTTAGACCCTTATATTTGGCTCTAGGAGGCATCTGGACAAACCCGTCACCTTTACATGGTGAGAATGGGGTACCCTTGTAAATAGTAGGGTCATTTCGGCCCCGCTCAGCCCTCCTGGCGTAGGATCAGTGCCGTATTAAGGGTCTGCAGCCTCACAAAACACAACACAAATGTCTCCTGATTGCATTTCAGCATTATCGGTCACAGAGAGGAAGAGCTGACTGCCAATGACGGCCATTTGTTCCTTTCAGAAGACAATCAGCCCTGGCAGCGCTCCAAGACAAATCCTTTAAAACTTATGAGATATAAATTGTCATTTTCTCTAAAAGTGAAAGGCGAGCCTGTAACATTTGAAGAGATGGTCACCCCAAGATGGATCTGTACTAGTGGAGCTGCAATGCAGACAATTCAAGGGGTTCTCTCCCTAGAAGGCTCCTCGGTCCCCATGTAAAATCTGTGACCGGTCCTTCAACTATGATATATAATACTGGTCTTATATGGAGCCCCTCCAGGTTCTAGAGTCTGGGCTCAGCCCGCCACCTCCTCTACTTATACCCTTGGACCCTCTTTGACCTATGGACAAAGGGAAGAATCCAGAATGATGAGAAAAATTGGAGTCATTGTTGTCCTTTAATGAGGCTTGACTCCTTAGACCTAGGGGTCTTCCTGCTTCTTAAAGGGACACTAAACTTTCGATCTATCTTAGCCTATCTCTATTCACTTGAATGGTATATACTGGCCTTTGGGAGCAACCAATCCCCCCCCCCCCCACCACCCTCAATTATTAACTCTTTAATGACCTGACCATTTAAAAAAATTTTTTTCATTTTCATTTTTTACTCCTAGCCTTCCCAAAGCCATAACTTTATTATTTTTCCATTCACATAGCCGTATGGGGCTTGTTTTTTGCAGGACAAGTTGTACTTTGGCAATATTATGGCAATACTACAATACTATGGCAATATTTACGGTTTCATACAATGTAATGGGAAGCGGTAAAAAAATTCCAAATGGGATGGAATTATTTAAAAAAAATTCCTTCACACTTTTTTCGGTTTTGTTTTATAGCGTTTCCCGTGCAGTAAAACTGACGTGTTACTTTCAATCATCAGATCACTATGATTACACTGATACCACATATGTGTAGTTTTTCTTGTGTTTTAATACTGAAAAAAACATTAAAAACTTTGGAAAAAAACTCATTTTTTCCTTGTATTCCCATATTCTTACCACCATAACTTTTTTATTTTTATGTGTACAGAGCTGTGTGGGGGGCTCATTTTCGAGGGGCGATCTGTACTTTTCATTGATACCATTTTGGGGTGTGTATGACTTTTTGATTCCTTTTTATAAATTGATAAAGACAAACATGGAAGGGATGGAAGAGAGAAACCAAGATGGATCGAGGCAATCATGGAGATGAAGAACTTGTCATTAAGAAGCTTGAAGGCCAAATAGAAGATAAGACCTTCTGGAGAAACACATGGCCACCAGGAGCCATAATACATTGACTTGAAGAAAACTCTACCATGGTCTTTTGTGTCTCCTCTAAGGTTCTTCTTCCATGTGAAACATTGTATCAAATGCTCAATGCACAACATTGATGGAAGGTTACAAATGTTGCGCTGAGATAAAAGGTGTAAATAACCTCTAGGTCAGGGGTGGCCAACCTGCGGCTCTCCAGCTGTTGTAAAACTACAATTCCCACTATGCCCTGCTGTAGGCTGATAGCTGTAGGCAGTCTCGGGATGCTGGGAGTTGTAGTTTTGCAACAGCTGGAGAGCCTCAGGTTGGCCACCCCTGCGTCTAGGTCTCGGCTTTATCAGCCACAGGTAGATTGTATCTCATGGAAGTGCATTACCAGAACACATCCCTGGTATGATATATAAGGACAATGCAGGAATACGGGTCGTGATCTATATCATAACCTATATACACATATACCAGTGCCGAGGTAGGGCTCATGCACGCGAACATATTTTTTTCCCATGTCCGTTCTGTTTTTTTTGCGGCCCATATGCAGAACCGTTCACTTCAATGGGGCATTCGGACAAGGATAGGACTGTTCTATTAGGGGACGGCTGTTCCACAAAATGTGGAATGCATACGGCCGGTATCCGTGTTTGTCACATCCGCAGACTGCAAAACAGCCAAAGGTCATGTGCATGAGCCCATACACTGCAGTAAAGAAGAGGGGGATGAGAGGCTTCTGGAGATCAAGTTGTTTGTCATTGACTGGACTGGAGCAGGGGCGCACCGACAGGGGGGGTTTTAGGGGTCTGGACCCCCCCTAGAACCCAGATCCAATTTTTTTTTAAATCACTCAGGGCCGCACCGCCGATCGCAACAGGCGGCGCGGCCCTGGTTCCAATTGCAGACGGCGGTGGGGAGGCAGTAGGAGATGAGCGCTTCCATTGCGGAAGCGTTCATCTCTATATTCATCGATCTGTGTTGCCGTCCTCAGGACAGCGATACAGATCAATGTGCTGTGGCAGGGGAGGGAGAGGCGTCTCCCTTCCCTGTTCTTCTGATAGGCTGCAGGCACTAGTGCCTGCAGCCTATCAGAGGCCGGCTCAGGTGGCGCGATGACATCATTATCATCGCGCCGCCTGAGCCGGGCAGCACACAGCGCGGCCGGAAGAGGTCTGCTGCTAACCTCATGAAGGTAAGTATTAGTGTTTTTTTTTTGTTTTTTTTAATGGTGGTACATTTACATTTTGTTTTGTGGGGGCACTATGGGGGCATTTCTCACTGGCCCGTTTTGGGTAGAGGGCACTATGGGGGCATCTGGGGGCATTTATTTGTAGCCCATTTTGGGGGCATACTATAGGGGAATCTTGTGGATTTTTTTACTGCCCCATTTGGGGGGCACTATAGGGGCATTATTTGGGGGCACCACACCATGGGGGAGTGGAGCATTATGGGGGCATTTATTTATTTATTTCTATCCCATTTTGAGGGCATTTTTACTGCCTTATTTTGGAGGGGGCCCTATTAGGGCATCTGGTGGCACTATAGCGGCATTATTTGGGGCACTATGGGGAGTGGAGCACTATGGGGGCATCTGGGGGCTCTAAAGGGGCTTTTTATAGGCATATTATGGGGGCACTATGGCATCTGGTGGCACTAAGGGGCATTTTTCACTGGCACATTATGGGAGGCACTATAGGGAGAGCAGCACTATGGGGCATCTGGTGGCACTATAGGGGCATTATTTGGGGTCACTATGGTATTTTTTTACTGGCACAATATCCCCTATATGCACTATGGTATCTGGCTGGCACTAATGTGTATTTTTACTGGCACATGGGAGGCACTATAGGGCCGGGCATCACTATGGGGCATCTGGTGGCACTAAGAAGGGGCATTTTTAACTGGCACTTTATGGGGGCACTATGGGGAGAGGAGCAGTATGGGGGCATCTGGTGGCACTAAGAAGGGGCATTTTTAACTGGCACATTATGAGGGCATTATGGGTGAAAGAAGCACTATGGGGGCATCTGGTGGCACTAAGAAGGGAATTGTTACTGACACAATATGAAGGGCACAAAGAAGGGGCATTTTCTACTGGCACATTATGGGGGAGAGGAGCACTATAGGGGCATCTGCTGGGGGCACTACAAAGGGGCATTTTTTGCTGGCATATTATAGGGGGCACTATGGGGAAGGGAGAGAAGCACCATGGAGGCATGTGCTGGGGGCACTAAGATGGGGTATTTTATACTGGCAAATTATCGGGGCACTATGGTCAAGTGGGAGAGGAGCACTACGGGGGCATTTACTGGGGCACTATATAGAGGTATTTTATACTGGCATACATTATGGGGACATTAGCTCAACTGCGGGCACTAAGCAGGTATATTTCTTGTACTGTAATATTATAGGGAGAATTATTACTACTAGGGGCATTATGGTGAGCTTTACTACTACTGGGGGCTATGGCGAACATGATCACACTAGTATGGGCACTATGAGGGCATTATTACTAAGTGTGCTCAGGCAGGGAATTATTTCTATTGGTGGGAATTTGGTGAGCACTGTTACTTTGGTGGGCACCCTGACACAGTATCAGCTTAGCACAATTATTTTTGGGGACAATATGTTTATTCTATTAGTGTCAGGGATACTATATACTGGGCACAGTTATGTTTTTAGAGCACTGTGTGCCAATATTTGTAGAAGGGGGCACTATCTGTGTGGTACAGGTATTTTTCAGGGGATAGTTTCTGCAGTATAGTATTGAGGAGCACAGCGGGAACAGTATTGGGGATGGCAGGATGGGGTGTTCAGAAGATATGAAGATGATGGAAAAGTGGGAAACTAATGTCTATTTGTCAATCTCTGCAGAGACAGGAGATGGGTGAAAAATCATCATGGCGGTCTGGTCTGAATGGAGAAGATGAGAAAAGAGAACGTCTACATCAAAGGTGACATCACTGGATGTAGGAGGTATGTGGCGCTATGTAGGATAGGAGATGCACCGGCTTCTCCTCCTGCCATTTTCAAAAGGAGGATTCAGAGCTACGTGAGGACGGCCCAAGGGGTGGCAGGCCAGGGGCGGGTGGCGGATGGTGGGGGGAATCACAAGCCTTGAGCAAGATCTGGGGAGGGAGAAGAGTGGAGGAGCTTCCTGGCTGTAGCCTGCTGTTGTCCATTGTATAATGTGAAGCAGGCAGTGCAGCCAGGACACGCCATCCCCTTGGTATGATGTGTAGACCCGGGCTCCTCCACCCGGACCTACACACCTTTAATATCGCGCAGCTCCTCCTCCACTCCACTTTTGGTGCCTTCAGGACTAGGAGGGAGGAAGTGAAACTGCAACAGCTCCTGCCACGGAGCTACGTGGGGGGCAGTGTGAGTACAGGGGCTTTATGTTGGGCCTTGTATGGTGGAGTATTAGGTACAGTGTGTCTATGTAGGATGAGGGTGAGACTCTTACCGTCATCCTCATCAATATCATTTCAGCTGTACAGTGTTTGTTGGGAGTGGCCTATTATATGTAGGATGGTCTTAGAAAAATGGGCGGGGTCAATTTTTTGGCACTGCACAATTTTTTTTCTTTTCGGACCCCCCCTAGACAAAATTTCTGGGTGCTCCCCTGGACTGGAGTGGGCATTTGGGCAGAGAGTGAGGGCCCATGGCCAGAGGGAGCCCGTGATGCCTTGGTCAGTTCCAAGGCTCCTTAAAAGGGTTGTCTCAGAATGACAGATGATTGCCTGATTTGAAGGAGTCTGGTCACTGGGACCCTAAATTATCATGAGAACAGGGGTCCCATGCCTCTGGTGTGAATGGCAATCATGTCCTGCTGCTCCATTCAAACTCCATGCGACTGATGGAGGTAACTGAGCGCTGTACTCGGCTATCTACGCCATCCCAGGACACAAGACCCTGCTTCTGATGATCAGTAGGGGCCCCAGTGGTCGGGCTCCACCAATCAGACACTTATCACCTATCTTGTGGATGGGTGATAAGGCCTCATGCAGTCGGCCGTTGTTGTGGTCCGCGTCCGAGCTGCATATTTTCCGGCTCGGGTGCGGACCCATTCACTTCAATAGGGCCGCAAAAGATGCAGACAGCACTCTGTGTGCTGTCCCTATCTGTTGCTCTGTTCCGTGCCCTCGCAAAAAAAATAGAGCATGTCCTATTTTTGTCCATTTTGCGGGCAAGAATAGGCATTTCTATAATGGGCCGCGTTCCGTTCCGCAAATTGCGGAACGGAACGCGGACCAGCTTCCGTGTTTTGCAGATCCGTGGTTTGTGGACCGCAAAACACCAACGGCCGTGTGTATGAGGCCTAAGTTGTCATTCTGGGAAAACCTCTTTAAAAAGTTGTTCAGGGTTAAACAAATACGGCTGCTTTCTTCCAAAAACAGGGCCACATCTCTCCACAGGTTGTATGTGGCCCCATTGACTTTAATGGACCCAAGTTGCAATATCAGACACATCCTGCGGTCAGGGGTGGCGCTGTTTCTGGAAGAAAGAAGCCACATTTATATAACCCTGGGCAACCCCTATAAATGTTAGTAGTAAATACTCCTAAAATACAGTTTATTAGGGGCCCTTAACCTTCAATCCCCATGGACCCAGATCACTTGCCAGGGGCGTAGCTAACGGCTCATGGGCCCTGGTGCAAGAGTTCAGCTTGGGCCCCCCTTCCCTCAGTGCTTTGTGTGTCTTCTCATGCAGCACAAGGGTCTTTGGGCCCCCTCAGGCTCCTGGGCCCGGTAGCGACTGCTACCTCTGCACCCCTATAGCTACGCCCATGTCACTTGCTCCTGAAGTCATTGCACCAAGCATTGCCTTTCCCTCATGTGGCTGGCGTCCCTTGGGGTCCACATTTGTACACTAGAGTTAACACCCCTAATAAATGCCTATATCATACATCATCTCTAGGGCAGGGGTCTGCAACAAGACCTACTAACACTTGTCACCTTGATTGTTTCAGATGTAGCAGAGTTGAGTCTGTCATTACATGTAGTCAGAGCGATATCACAATATCAGTAAACTCACTGCAGCAGTGCACGCAGACGTGACAGATTTGACTCTGCTATATCTGAAAATACACGCACTGCGCAGTGCACAGGGTGTAGTGTAACAGAACTTCTCCCGGTTGGCTTCGACCATAATTGACCCAGTTGCATTGCTATAAATAAATGACCCTCCGTGGATCGGCTCGGTCTACAGGATAAGACATATATCTGGAGCAGCCGCTTATCATGTAGGACACAAGAGTCACTTTATGTTCAGGACCTGCCAGAAATATAAAGTGATGGTAAAAACGATGCAGCGTCCGAGGCTCACATCGAATAAAACTCATTCTCTGCCATATACCAACCCCTGACGCCCCCTCGTATTCCAGTGCCAACAGGCCCAAATGTTAGGGACTGCCTCTGATTTAGAGAGCTAGTCCTGGGCTAAAATGGGGGGAGGTTTGGAGCATTCCCGGGATGGGGCTTAAATGCTCTGAATTGGTATGTTCCAATGTCCAATAAAAGCTTATATTGAATGACAGCAAGCAGAGATCTTAAAAACAACAAAAGTATATCAGAAAATTCTAAAACTTTTCATCGTCCAAGGAATAACATTAGATTCTATAAAACTGGACAACCCCTTTAAAGCTGGGTTCACAAATGTTATAATTTTACACCCCCATGAATGTGAACTTTTTTTTTTACTTGCAGCAGTCCCATGCAAATCCACATCCAAATCCGCAAAATCTCTTTGCACTGAGCTCCCCCTAGTGGAGACTGCTGCAAAATGATGTGCATCTATGTTGGGAACAGAAAGAGTTCCAGCGCCGGGCCCCCTCTCTTCCTGGGGCCCCTCAGTAGTCCACTGGCACATACACCTAAACTGAAAGTGGTATTCCTCCCGCCATATTGCTAGGGTATGGTATCACTTTATTATTGGAGGGGGAAGGGGTCCGACCTCTTGCGCTGCATCCCCTTCTCACGTTCCCTTGCACAGTGATACCGTGGCCACCTAGGTGCTCAGGTAAGTGCATCATACTCCATTCACCTGCAGAGCTGCACCGCTGGGTGGCCAGGGTGCCGCTGCGCAGGTAAAAATTAGAGGGGTGCAGCGCTGCAACAGTGATTGTCCCAGAGGTTGGACCCCCTACTCATCGTAAAGTAACGGAATGTCCCTGCTATATGCCATCCCCTTATAAGGCCTCATGCACACAAACGTATTTTCATTCCGTGTCCGTTCCGTTTTTTTTTGCGGACCGTACATGGCACCATTTATTTCAATCGGTCCACAAAAAAAATGGAACTTACTCCGTGTGCATTCTGTTTCTGTATGTTCGTATTTCCGCAAAAAAATAGAACACGTCCTATTATTGTCCGCACTACGGACAAGGATAGGACTGTTCTATTAGGGGCCAGCTGTTCCGTTCTGCAAAATACGGAATGCACACGGACGTCATCCGTATTTTTTGCGGATCCGTTTTTTGCGGACTGCAAACTACATACGGTCATGTGCATGAGGCCTAAGAGGAATACCCCTTCAACATCCTACCTCTAAACTGACACCCAAATCTCCTGATTTCTCCATCCGTCTTCTCCTCCGTCACCTGCAGCGGGATGGGGAGCGGCACGCACTGCTGAATATTTAATATCTGACAATGGCGGGGGTTGGGCTGGAGCTCGAGCAGCCAAAATCTATTATTGTCCCTGTGTCCTGCCCCCAGGAAGAATCCTACAAGCGTCGTGTAGAGAAGCGCTGCACCCCCCTCCATTTTTTATTTTTATTCCCCCCCCCCCCCCCCTTCTTTGATCCGGCGACGTCGTGTCCTCAGACCTGTCTTTTTCTGGAGCCTCGTTATCCCGACTCTTGTCATCTAAACTGTCCTTCCAACACAAGTGATAGATCGTCCCTGGCTGCGAAGAGTCGAGAAATCTATACGCAGCGCTCCGCCGCAAGATCCTATCAGCCAAGGAGAAAAAAAAGCCCCCACAAACAGCGCGCCATTTATTTACATCACCGCGAACGGTCTGGATATGAAAGATGAAAAATAAAGCGGAACGTCATCCAGAGCCGCAGGCTTCATCTGCAACGGCCGCGCTAAAGCCAAAAGTGGAGGGACTGTGGTCTACCGCTCTCTGCAAAATTAGGAAAAATCGGACAAAAACAGTAAAATATCAGTCCTGTCCTCCACTGTGGTGTATAATGTGCAGCTGAGGAGCGGTGAGTGCAGTATCTCAGCCTCCAGCACAGCAGCACAGAGGTTCTCGCCGGCCATTGTGTCCATGACGGTCATTAGGCAGGACCCGGGGCTCTGACCACACGGTTTCTGATGCTTTCTATCTGACAGATGTCACCCATGCACCTCCGCCAGTACCGGGCCTGATGGATAGTCAGGGCCGCACATTATCATCTCCGTCCTGAACCCGGCAATTAACCCTTTGCAGATCCATCAGGTGTAGAATATACTGAGAGAAAAATACAGAGTGAAGGTCATAGCAAAGGCGCGGAGAGACCAGTAACGAGGTTATGTTAAGACGGATGCGTGGTGCCTACATGAGAAGACCGCTGCCGTCTCGGCCGCCGCTCTGCGCTATTCTTAAAGGGACACATTCGCTAAAGTCTGTGTGCACATGGTAGGCGTGGGCCCTGTTCAGGGGTGTACACAGATCTCATAGGGCCCACCTACCCCACCCAGTTTCTCAGTATGTTTTTCTAATTAAGCCGATATATAAAATTAAGCCGATTATGAAAAAAAAAAAATTGTAATAAAAAAATCTCCCTCCCTCACCCACTTTATCCAACTTAAACCATGTTTCTGAATGTGTTTACACCAGGCAGCCGGCATTAATACACTGATAATTCTCCATCCTACAGCTGTAAACCACTGCTTCCCTTTAGAACATATATTACTGGCTGCCTGCAGCCACCACCAGGGGGAGCTCAGTGCATAGGCACTTACACAGTTATCATTGATCGCAATTAAAGCTGTAATAATCTCTTTGCACTGAGCTTCCCCTAGTGGTCGCTGTAAATGCAGTGTTTTTACATTGGGCAGAGAAGATGGAGTTCAGCACAGGGCCCTGTAGCAGTTGTGTGGTCTGCCGCCATTCTCCTGTCTGTGGCCGGTGGTAACTTTCTCCTGTCCATGCCCGGGGGTGACATTCTCCTGCCCATGATCACTGGCGACATTCTCCTGTCTGTGGCCGGTGGTGACATTCTCCTATCTGTGGCCGGGGGTGACATTCTCCTATCTGTGGCCGGGGGTGACATTCTCCTGTCTGTGGCCGGGGTGACATTCTCCTGTCTGTGGCCGGTGGTAACATTCTCCTGTCTGTGGCCGGTGGTGACATTCTCCTATCTGTGGCCGGTGGTGACATTCTCCTGTCTGTGGCCGGTGGTGACATTCTCCTGTCTGTGGCTGGGGGTGACATTGTTCTGTCTGTGGCCGGGGGTGACATTTTCCTGTCTGTGGCTGGTGGTGACATTTTCCTGTCTGTGGCCGGTGGTGACATTCTCCTGTCTGTGGCCGGTGGTGACATTCTCCTGTCTGTGGCCGATGGTGACATTCTCCTGTCTGTGGCCGGGGGTTACATTCTCCTGTTTGTGGCTGGGGGTGACATTCTCCTGTCTGTGGCCGGTGGTGACATTCTCCTGTCTGTGGCCGATGGTGACATTATACTGTCTGTGGCCGGTGGTAACGTTCTCCTGTCTGTGGCCGGTGGTGACATTCTCCTGCCCATGATCACTGGCGACATTTTCCTGTCTGTGGCCGGGTGTGACATTCTCCTGTCTGTGGCCGGGGGTGACATTTTCCTGTCTGTGGCCGGGGGTGACATTCTCCTGTCTGTGGCCAGTGGTGACATTCTCCTGTCTGTGGCCGGTGGTGACATTCTCCTGTCTGTGGCCGGGGGTGACATTCTCCTGTCTGTGGCCGGGGTGACATTCTCCTGTCTGTGGCTGGTGGTGACATTTTCCTGTCTGTGGCCGGGGGTGACATTTTCCTGTCTGTGGCCGGGGGTGACATTCTCCTGTCTGTGGCAGGGGGTGACATTCTCCTGTCTGTGGCCAGTAGTGACATTCTCCTGTCTGTGGCCGGTGGTGACATTCTCCTGTCTGTGGCCGGGGGTGACATTCTCCTGTCTGCTGTGGCCGGGGATGACATTCTCCTGTCTGTGGCCGGGGGTGACATTCTCCATCTCCTGTCTGTGGCTGGTGGTGACATTTTCCTGTCTGTGGCTGGTGGTGACATTCTCCTGTCTATGGCCGGTGGTGACATTCTCCTGTTTGTGGCTGGGGGTGACATTCTCCTGTCCATAGCTGGAAGTGACATTCTCCTGTCTGTGGCTGGTGGTGACATTCTCCTGTCTGTGTCCGGGGGTTACATTCTCCTGTCTGTGGCCGGGGGTGACATTTTCCTGACTGCTGTGGCCGGGGATGACATTCTCCTGTCTGTGGCTGGTGGTGACATTCTCCTGTCTGTGGCTGGTGGTGACATTCTCCTGTCTGTGGCCAGGGGTGACAGTCTCCTGTCTGGGGACGGTGGTGACTTTATTCTGTCGGTGGCCGGTGGTGACATTCTCCTGTCTGTGGCCAGTGGTGACATTCTCCTGTCTGTGGCCAGGGGTGACATTCTCCTGTCTGTGGCCGGTGGTGACATTCTCCTGTCTGTGGCCGGGGGTGGCGTTCTCCTGTCCATGGCTGTAAGTGACTATTTCCTGTCTGTGGCCGGGGGTGACATTCTCCTGTCTGTGGCCGGTGGTGACATTCTCCTGTCTGTGGCCGGGTGTGACATTCTCCCGTCTGTGGCCGGGGGTGACATTCTCCTGTCTGTGGCCGGGGGTGACATTCTCCTGTCTGTGGCCGGTGGTGACATTCTCCTGTCTGTGGCCGGTGGTGACATTCTCCTGTCTGTGGCCGGGGGTGACATTCTCCTGTCTGTGGCCGGGGGTGACATTCTCCTGTCTGTGGCTAATGGTGACATTCTCCTGTCTGTGGCCGGGGGTGACATTCTCCTGTCTGTGGCTGGTGGTGACATTCTCCTGTCTGTGGCCGGGGGTGACATTCTTCTGTCTGTGGCCAGTGGTGACATTCTCCTGTCTGTGGCTGGTGGTGACATTTTCCTGTCTGTGGCCGGGGGTGACATTCTCCTGTCTGTGGCCGGTGGTGACATTCTCTTGTCTGTGGCCAGGGGTGACATTCTCCTGTCTGTGGCCGGGGGTGACATTCTCCTGTCTGTTGCTGGGGGTGACATTCTCCTGTCTGTGGCCAGTGGTGACATTCTCTTGTCTGTGGCCGGTGGTGACATTCCTCCTGTCTGTGGCCAGCGGTGACATTCTCCTGTCTGTGGCCGGGGGTGACATTCTCCTGTCTGTGGCCGGGGGTGACAGTCTCCTGTCTGTGGCCGGTGGTGACAGTCTCCTGTCTGTGGCCGGGGGTGACATTCTCCTGTCTGTGGCCGGTGGTGACATTCTCCTGTCTGTGGCCGGGGGTGACATTCTCCGGCCTCTTGTCCAGGACTTATGTGAGGAGTTTGGGATTTATTGATGCGTCCCCCTCTGTGTGTTTATAGCAGTACATGTCACCTGCGCGTTTAGGGTCTCGGCTGCACCATCCCCCGAGGCTGCGTTTGGCGCTGAGAGATAAGCTTGCTTGTCCCGGCCGATTAAATGCTGAGGATTAATCCACTGAACCGACTGCATCGTCTTATCAGCTCTCCCCGCCGCGTATACAATGCCAGAGCCAGCAGACGCCCGGCCCATAGCTACTATGTATTATCTCTCAGAATGGCGCTGACATAGTCCGCAGAGCTGTACACGCTGCTGCAATATACACAGGAACTTACAGTATGTAGTATATCTAATGTATATAGCACCAGCATAGTCCGCAGAGCTGTACACACCTGCGCATAGACTCCCATAGCACCAGCATAGTCCGCAGAGCTGTACACACCTGCGCATAGACTTCCATAGCACCAGCATAGTCCGCAGAGCTGTACACACCTGCGCATAGACTTCCATAGCACCAACATAGTCCGCAGAGCTGTACACACCTGCGCATAGACTCCCATAGCACTAGCATAGTCCGCAGAGCTGTACACACCTGCGCATAGACTCGTTAACATAGGTCGTATCTCCCATAGCACCAGCATAGTCCGCAGAGCTGTACACACCTGCGCATAGACTCGGTAACATAGGTCGTATCTCCCATAGCACCAGCATAGTCTGCAGAGCTGTACACAGAGCGCATGTACTTGCGGCCTAGAGATATGTTCCCCAGGTGCCTCCCAGAGCTGCAATGCAACAGTGCCAACTGCTGTGCCGCCTCAATACCCTCAGTGAATGGAAGCAGCTTGTAGAAAGCAGAGGAGCCCAATGTCGACTGGCATGCCCGTTCATTCTGTAAGGGGCACCACCGGCACCAGCAACAGGTAATAAAGGGTTGGAATTCCTACTCTATTGGCTGCAGATTCACTGTACCTGGGGACCATTCAGCAGTGGAGGCGCCAAACTTATTATCCTCGCTCCTCAAATGTGCCAAATTTGATGGGCACCACTTAAGTGGAGCAAGATACCGGCCTATAAGAGATGGCAAAAAGGAAAGTGTCAAAAGTTTCAGGGAAATTTGGCACAGTATGCACCGTTTTCATGGCAAATGGATCCTGAGACTGGATTGCTAAATGCCAGGAAGAGGGCATGCTGTCGGTTTGCCACCCAGGGCACCACCTAGATTGTATGTATTGTACGGGACTTAGAATCCTATTCACTACAAGGTCATGTCTGTTCTCTATGGTAAACTACTGAAATGGGCAAAAAAATTGATGGCAGTGATAACAAAAAGGAATATAATAGGAGAAACTCAGCTGGCACCTGCCGACCCAGTGCCCACATGGACCATGGAATAGGAAGCTAAATTGCAACAAAGTATCAATCAGTTTCCCAGGCCTTGCACAGGGAAAGCGCTGGACTGCTTAAAGGGCCAGTGCTGTCTGCAGGGCGGCGAACTTGTCTCACCAGTCAGGAGAAGCAACCTTATTATGTGATCCAAGCGGGCAATGACACTTCCCCTTTAAGGAGATAAATTCACATGATAATTCTCCATGAAAGAATGAAATTGTCTTGACCTTGGCTGCTCTGGGGCCGCTCCGCTCCTAAAGGTTTAATCACATTGTTTGGATATAATTGTTCCCCTCATTAACAGTAAATGAGCCGGATGAGCGGCGTCGTGTCCACATTAATACTTCTCCATGCTTGATGGTCCTCTGACCATCTGTGTCCTTATTCTGGTGAAGTCCTGGTGATACAGTATCAGATGAAACATCCTGCCTCCAGGACTGGGGATCTGCTGCTGTCACCTAGGACCAGTGCTAAGGGCAGGAACCGCTGCAGGAACTGCTGCAGGAGAACCCTGAGGATGTAACCCCTGAAGAAGCCTCCCAGCAGGACATGAGTTAACTCATCAGTGGGTAGACGTGTGCAAATATGGAACAGAGAAGTTCAGACATAAAAAAGGCAAACCCCAGCAACCTGCGGCACTGTAGCTATGGGTAAGACTACAACTCCCAGCATGCACACCGATTCTGCTGTTCTTGGTACTGGCCTGCCATAAAAGTAAATCACAGCGCCGGGTAGGGGATCAAATCACAAGTGGAAACGTTGTTTTGTGGCTACTGATAGGCCAAGCATTGCAGAAAAAAAGATCTTTGATCCCCTATACAAATGAGCTGGCAAGTGTCCCGAGGGCGGTCCCAAGCCTGGCAAGTGCTCCAGCAGTAAACCCTCACCAATGCCTCCCCCAGGTCTTGATTGATGCCCCAGCATTGAGCAACGTTTATGCTTGAGGAACTGAAATCTCAATGCACAGCTATAGGTCTTGCCTCTGCTCTTCCAGGTGTAGTGCCCGTGGATGTGGCACTGGCGATGGCCCGAGAACGCATGGCACATGAGCAAAACTTCAGTGCCTCACATATTGACAATGCACAGTGCTGAAAACGTTAGTCAAAACCTAGGCGGAGGTGTTGGGGAAGGTTTGTACATGAGAACTTGAGCACCTGCTGGTCCTGGGACCGCCCCTGAGGAACTTGTGGATTCATTTGCATACAGGATCAAAGATCTTTCACTTTTCAATGCTTTCACTGGCTTAAAAGTATGTTTTGCATACACCTCCTATCTGGCACAGTTATTTGCTTTGTAGCCAAAAACCATTTGACAGTCTCCTTTAAATCCTAGATTGTGAACATTTTAAGCCCTGCCCCTGCTGAGATATTTCCCAGGAACTGCATAGAAGAACCCCTTTTTACATAAATCTGTATAAACCTCACTTATAGTTCTAGTCATAAGTGTATATGTAAAATTAATCTATGTAAAAAGGTTGAGTCACTTTGTGAATACATATTACATTACTGTATTATACTCCAGAGCTGCATTCACTATTCTGCATTCAGAGCTCTTCCATCATTCCCTGCTTGTCCAGTGTTGCATAGTTCCTGCTTCGGTACCTCCCTCCTCTGTTATAGCAGCTCTGTTCTTAAGTGCATTTTGAACAACAAGCTTACTGTTGCCAGCAGAATTGGGAATGCAGCTCTGAAGGCCCCAACAGGAGAGAACAGTTTTTTATTTAACTGCAAACTTTAATTTGTCATTGTGCTCAGGAGCAGGGAGTTTTCAAGGCTGATAAACTTAGAATGATCCATGGACATGGATGGGACGTGTGGCGAGAGCCTGCAGGGAGATTTTACGCTGCTTGTGGGGGACATGACTCTAATGTGTACCTAACCACTTCTGATGAGCGTCTCCTCCCGGGCTGACAGGTGCCCTTAACCTATTTCTGTCTGTCTGTCAGCACACCTCCCCATCTCATTAACCCTCTTGACCCCCAACCCTCAGCTTATCAATAGCTTCATGACAGTCTTCCACACCTTTGTCCCCTCTTCATTGAGTTTCTTCTCCTCGGGAACCTGTCACACTGTACGTCTTGTGGAGAGGTCTGAGCGCATGAATTTATGAATATTAGAAGAGGATGAAATATGATTTCTTTGGTTCTCTTGTCTCCCAGGACGCTGAAAGACTCTGAATATGTAACTGATTGTAGAGGAGGATCTACTGCACCTATAGGCATTGTAGGCTGGTGCCCATGGGCTGTGCTGGGGTGGGGAGTCTGCTGAAGGGTGAATTGGCAAATGAATGCACTGGACACATTGTATTCATATGTAAGGTGTTTACATATGTCAGTGAGATAGTGATGAGTTGTGGGAATAAAAGGAGGACATCAGAGGACAAGAGGAAGGCTGCAGAGGGCACGAAAAAGGCAAGCACACGAGTGCAGCTCTGGAGTATAATACAGGATGTAACTCAGGATCAGTACAGGATAAGTAATGTAATGTATGTACACAGTGACTCCACCAGCAGAATAGTGAGTGCAGCTCTCGGGTATAATACAGGATGTAACTCAGGATCAGTACAGGATAAGTAATGTATGTACACAGTGACTGCACCAGCAGAATAGTGAGTGCAGCTCTGGAGTATAATACAGGATGTAACTCAGGATCAGTACAGGATAAGTAATGTATGTACACAGTGACTGCACCAGCAGAATAGTGAGTGCAGCTCTGGAGTATAATACAGGATGTAACTGGGGATCAGTACAGGATAAGTAATGTATGTACACAGTGACTGCTCCAGCAGAATAGTGAGTGCAGCTCTGGAGTATAATACAGGATGTAACTCAGGATCGGTACAGGATAAGTAATGTATGTACACAGTGACTGCACCAGCAGAATAGTGAGTGCAGCTCTGGAGTATAATACAGCATGTTAGAATCAGTACAAAACAAAGACAAAGGACACAACTTATCAAATAATTCTATATATAACTTGTAAATTTACTCTAGTAAATGAAGCACTAACAATGCAAGCTCAGTGGGGTTAATGATGCCGGAAGCCCTTCTACATTTAAACAGATGAAGCAGAGCTAGTTGTGTTCCTTTACTCACTAATCATACAGATTACAGACAGTTGCCTTCCTATGGAAAGTCACATGACAATCATGGCTTCATAAAGCTGGCAGTATAGCAGTGCTCCATCTGAATGTACCTGTGGGTCTACAGATTAGGAGTGTGCGCTTGTCTGGAACCGTCTTACCGAATAGCAGCAAATAAACAAGGACGCACATCCCTGTGAAGGTATCCGGGAGAAATGCTGAAGGAGGAAGAATCCGGCGTCTGCGTCCGGTCACACTTATTTAAAAATGGAAATTGGCAATCAAAGATCAAAGCCTAAGGAGGGAGCTTATCTCCATGGAGTGGCCTTCATTACCCCGCTCCTTAATGCTGCCGGTTTTATCTTGGACACATGCACCTTCCGCAGGCCCTGTGGGGAGACCCGAGATCGAAGAGGTGACCGAAAGGCGTCAGCTTCACAGAGAAAAACCTGAACCTCCATTTACTAAGTCGAGAAAAACCTGCTTCAAAGCTTCTTATTTATCTCTAATATTGTCACCATTTACGGGCCCCAAAGAGATGAAAACCAAGAATATAATTAATCCCGGCCACGGATAGAGGTCGGCGCTGAATATACAACGCCCTGTAGCTGAAGCCGCAGATACCGCGAGGCTCAGATGTTACCCGTATCCATTATTCATACCTCCCAAATTGTGGAAAGCCTAAGCCTCTTCTATTTCATTGGAACCGCCAAATTTGTCCAAGCACCGGCTCGTTAATGTTACAGGTTCTTCGTGATTCATGAATAGAATTCCAGAACCAAAGTAAAGACTGACACTTCTACTCTCTTATTCTTCTATGTATTTCATATGCAGTAGTGCTGAGTAGGTAAATAGGGATATTGGAGCTATATGTTACGATGGATACCCCTGACACATGGCATTGCCATAGGGGCCAATATTCCAAAAAATAAAAGTAGATGGGGTATCGGAGTGGCGGGCACCCACCGCTAGGATCTAATGGAAACTATAGTAATCCGGTTATGTAGAAGATGACAAGTAGGAGGCATATGACAAACTCAGCTCTGCTACATGTGCACGTAAAGACTTGACGCAGCGGTAGAACCAGTAGGCTACGTTATCAGATAATTATACCGGGCACCGGCGGTAATTAATTAGGTGAGTCCAAACTGACGGTAGTTTATTAGACGGATATCTCAGATGTCACACGACTGGATTATAGGAATTCTCATCTGCGCTCATTTCATTTCAAAGCAGAGCGGCGTTCAGATAAGACCAAAGCCAGCAGCGGGCATTATCAGGAATAGTGGTGCCAGCGATGTACCCGCAGCCATTATAACTCTCATTATCTCCAGACCAGCGACTATCTCTGCATACTGGAGCTCGGCAGACTCGCTATGAAGAAGTCTGGGAAAGCTGGGTATCACCGGCCCTGGGGATGTATCAGAGGGCACATTGGTTTTCATTAAGCCTTCCCCTTGTGGCCAATGTGTAATGCAGCTGCAGCAGCGAGGCCCATCTCTGATAGAATGATGGGGGTAGTGGTTCTGGCAGTATTATTTATTGAGGGAATTTGCTTGTGCTGCTTATAGGGGATACCTTTCTGACATTTCTGATTATTATTGGCATTCTGCTGGGATTAGGGGCACCCACCTGACACTGTAGGTACCTTTCTGGCACTGTTTATGGGCACCCTGCTGGTAAAATATATGGGTACTTTGCTGGCACTATTTATGGGCATCCTGCTCGTCTTTAAGGGCACTCTGCTGACACTGTATATGGGCACCATTCTTTCACTGTATATGGGCACTTTTTGGCACTGTTTATGAGCGCTCTGCTGGCACTTTATATGGGCATTTTTCTAGCACGGTTTATGGGGACTCTGATGGCACTGTATATGGGCACTCTGCAGGCACTGTATATGGGCATTTTTCTGGCACTGTTTATGGGGACTCTTCTGGCACTATATATGGACACTATGCTGGCACTGTATAAGGGCACTCTACTGGCACTGTATATGGGCACTCTACTGGCACTGTATATGGGCATTTTCTGGCACTGTTTATGGGGACTCTGCTTGCACTGTATATGGACACTATGCTGGCACTGTATATGGGCACTCTACTGGCACTGAGTATGGGCACCCTGCTGGCACTGCATTGGTAACTCTGCAGGCACTGTATATGGGCACTCTGCTTCCACTGTTTGTGAGCACTCTGCTGGCACTGTTTATGGACACCCTGCTGGCACTGTTTATAGTCACTCTGTTGGCACTGTGCATGGGCACTCTGCTGGCACTGTATATGGGCATTCTGCTGGCACTGTATATGGGCACTCTGCTAGGAATGTATATGGGCACTCTGCAGGCACTGTATATGGGCACTCTGCAGGCACTGTATATGGGCACTCTGCTAGGAATGTATATTGGCACTCTGCAGGCACTGTATATCGACACTCTGCTAGGAATGTACATTGGCACTCTGCAGGCACTGTATATGGGCACTCCGCAGGCACTGTATATCGACACTCTGCTAGGAATGTACATTGGCACTCTGCAGGCACTGTATATGGGCACTCTGCAGGCACTGTATATGGGCACTCTGCAGGCACTGTATATGGGCACTCCGCAGGCACTGTATATCGACACTCTGCTAGGAATGTACATTGGCACTCTGCAGGCACTGTATATGGGCACTCTGCAGGCACTGTATATGGGCACTCTGCAGGCACTGTATATGGGCACTCTGCAGGCACTGTATATGGGCACTCTGCAGGCACTGTATATGGGCACTCTGCAGGCACTGTATATGGGCACTCTGCAGGCACTGTATATGGGCACTCTGCAGGCACTGTATATGGGCACTCTGCAGGCACTGTATATGGGCACTCTGCTGGCACTGTATATGGGTACTCGACTGGCACTGTTTAAGGCAGGAATAAGACAAGCTCTCCTGGTGGTGCCCAAGGGAATGGTTTCAGAATCCGTCCGGATCCTTCCTTTCAGCATAGGAGCTGTTGGATGGACAATTACTAATTAATTGCCGCCCGTCTGCCCTTTCTCACCAATCTTTAAGGTGCTCATGAATGTCGTCCAAACATTACTATTGTAATGTAATGCTGAGCCGAGCATGCATGTGCATGGGGGGTTGGGAGGATTAGTGTTCTGACAACTACTGTCTCTCTGATCTCCCTATACACAAGAACATGGCATCTCTGTCCCCAGGTAGGTATATATCCAGTTGGGGTAGCCCCTCTGGCCCCCAATGCTACCCCTCTGTACTGCCATACTAGATGGACATTAGAGAAGCCGGGCACTGGTAACACTGGGCGTGGGTCCTCCTCTGCCGCGCTCCCCATTCTCTCCCATGCAGGGCTTCTTGGCAGGTATTCCCCGCATTGCTGAATATTTAGTGATGAATTCCAGCGCTCATGTCAGGAGATGTGATACATGGGAGCCTGGGGAATCATTTGCAATGTGTACAACATGCTGAATGTGCCATCCTTTAATATTTAACCCCCTCCGTGCCGCTCTCCTGCCGAGACCCAGCGGAGCCTTCAGCCAAGTGGCCGTAATGATTACGATGGTGATGGATTATATCTGGGTTGTTTCAGCCTCCTAGCAGGGAGAATATATGATTGCTTATGGGACCTAAACATATCGACCCATAAATTTGCTAGATTTGTGCAGCGGAGTCGCGAGTTTCTGTTTTTTTAATGTACCGTTATTTAATTCCTATAGAAACCTGGGCAGGACTTTCTGTTCTCAGTATTCATGTAAGGCTGGGTAACATAGCTATAATACATAGACTATACATCCCA